>FLMG01004283.1:12540-29936 GCA_900088475.1 Hyphochytrium catenoides
ACGGTCATCTTTTCAAATCTTCACCAGATGACCTTCGTGGAGATCTGAATGAGATCCGCAAAAATCCTCGAAGAGGTGAGACCTGATGAGCATCGTGAGCTCTTCTTCCAAGACCTTGGAGGTTGGAGTGAGACATAGGGGCCAACCGATGCTCTCATATCTAGATATACTTTCAAGAACTAGTAGTAGCTGTCCACGCTATACATTTCGGAGGAAGGAAAGGCGACGGGAACTGAATGAGCACTCAACCTCGATGTTTCATCACCTTTGGCATCGGCCACTAATAAAACATATGCCACATGCTGCAAAGAAGATAGTACATGGAGGAAGGAGACCAGAGTTTGCATGGGGTTGTCGGTCAAGGTCTAGTTTTTCGGATGCTTCCCACTTCTTTCACCCCTAAACCCTTCAGAGTGGCCGTCATTCGACTTCTTACTTCATATCAAAGGACATCAGTTCTGGCGTAGTTGCATCATTCTCTCATGAAGGTCCAGCTATTAGTTGTAGCTTTTTAACGCTTCATTTCCTGCACAAGAGGGGTGTCGAAGCAAAAATATATTGAAACACATCCCTGTTTCGCCGACGTCACTCTTCTTCGCTTCAATTCCATGCACAACATAATAGCATGATAGAGACATGAGACCGCACTCCTTTTATTCTGTCAATCCCTACTTGTTCGCCAGCAGAAGCTTCTCCATCAAATTGTTCAGGCGCGGAAGCATTGCACGACTGTCATCTAAGATACCTGCCGCGATCAGTGCGTTATCATAGATCTGACCGGCCACGAGCTCCGCCACCTCTGGGTTAGTCGTCCTAATCTCATTAAGGTGTAACATGATGGGATGGCGAGGATTGATCTCAAGAACCTGCTGAGTGACCTCTGTGTCGCTGAGACCCTGATTCACTACCTGCATCATCCTAGAAGAGCAACAGATGTCAGGCAAAAGGAACCGCTAATAAGACAAAGAAGCTAGAAGTGTCCGCAAGTAGGACGACTGTCAAGAGTCAGGCTCAGTCATGGTCATCAGAAAGTATGCCGAATATGGCAGCAGGTACAGGGTAGGTCCCTTCACATCAAAGAAAATATATCTAAGCATCTTCCGTAGGCTTACCTCCGAACAGCTGCGGACTGGTGATCAACAATGACAGCAGGTGTCTTTACAAGTCGCCGCGAGTCCTGTAAAAGAATGGTAGCCAATCAGACTTCTTCCAATCTCATAGATACATATGGCTTCCTTGTACCTTAATCTCCTTTACTCTCTCCTTCAGAGTTAGCTTCAGCCAGCCCTTGAACTCATCCAAGTCCTGCCCCTTGAGCACGTTAGTTTCCTCTTTAGCCTCCTTATCCGCTTCGGTCTCCTCAGGAGTTTCAATGGCGGAGCGCTCAATCGTCACAAGCTTGCGCTGATTATACTCTCCAATGTTTGTCAAAACAAAGTCATCCATAGCAGCGTAGGCGAAGATAACTTCAGTCCCGTTTTCCCTGAACGTGCGTTTTTGAGCGCAACGTTTTTAAGCCTTTAGATTGATTCACCCCAGAACTAATGTTTGAGAGTAAAGAGAATGCTGGAAGATGACTGAGACAGAAGAGCGAGAATGTGAAAGACTAGGGAAAGTGCGATTGCAAAGGCAATAAAACTCACTTGAACGCTTCGAAATAAGGCGAAGCTTCAGCCAGAGCCCTGTTAGGCGCAATGAGGAAGTAGATGTTGGCCTGAGAGGGCTTCATCCTAGCAATGTACTCATCTAGTGTGCAGCTCTCTCCGCTTTTTGTGGCACTTGTCTCATAGCGTAGAAGTTTGGCAAGATTGTCCTTGTGCTGGAAGTCGGTACAGATTCCCTCCTTGATGAAAACATCAAATTCTCGGTACCAGGCCTGATATTTCTCAGGTTCCTTTCTGCTCATTTCGTCTAAGAAGCGGACGATTCTTCGAGTCAAGACCTCCCGAAGCCGACGGAGTAACGCAGAGTCTTGCATCTTTTCCCTAGAAAGACTGAGGGGAAGATCCTCGCTGTCCACAACACCTGGTGCAATCGGCAAGCAGATGACCATTTAGTACCATGAAGTCTCCAGAAATTGCGCCATGAAAAATGTTATCGGAATCTGTAGTATGCCCGGAAATGGCATGCTTGCCCAACCAACGACGCGAAAAGGTATGGTCGAGCGAGAGGCGGCGATGCTGCAGATAGTATCCCAGAAGCCTGGTTGTCTTACCCCGAATAAATCTAAGCCAGTCTGGCAGAATGTCTTGAGAGTTCTTTTCAATGAGAACCTTCCTCGAGTAAAGCGAGACTCCTGGATCCAATCGGGCCATCCCAAACTTCTCCAGATGCTGAGAAGGAAAGAAGAAGAGCGCTTTCATCTCCAAGGGTGCATCGGTTGTATAATGCAGCCGGAAGGAAGGCTCGTCATAAC
This sequence comes from Hyphochytrium catenoides, assembly GCA_900088475.1. Taxonomy (NCBI): domain Eukaryota; class Hyphochytriomycetes; order Hyphochytriales; family Hyphochytriaceae; genus Hyphochytrium; species Hyphochytrium catenoides. The sequence continues at coordinate 14,957 of FLMG01004283.1, forward strand.
TACGGATCAAGCAAAGTATCAAGAGATCGAATCAATGAGAGGCCTACCATGCTGCAGATAAGAAGCTTGAAGGCATAACAAACTCGACACTTTGCCGCGGAGAGATGGTCACTACTGCTTGGTTAGCACCAGGAAGGAGAAGACCACATAAAGCAGCATGCTTTGTAGGTACTTACGCGTTGGCGATAAACCGATAGAACTCGGTATACTGCTGGTCACTGAGGGAGCTCTTATCCATGGCCCAAATGGCCTGCACGGTGTTGACCTCATCATCGTCCAGGTAGATAGGGAAGGAAACGAAGTTGGAGTATTTCTGGATGATGCCTTTCACTCTATCGGTCATGCAGAACTCAGCAGCATTTTCCTTCAGCTTAATGACAATCTTTGACCCCCGTTTGACACCTTCTGCCTGGGCGATCTCATAGGATCCCGACCTAGAAATTGAAAGGTTAGCTCCTATAGGGACCTCACCTAGGTAATGTAAACATGGCGTCATAAGGGACCAGTTCTCTGCCATTCTTATTACCCAGTATTGGATAAACTTCCTTGCGATGCCCTTCGTAAACGATGACCTTCTTACTCACCCATCAGATGTCCAACAGTAAGCAGGTTCCCCATGCTTGGCAGACTGCGAGAACACGCTGACACTCTCGGCAACCATGAATGCTGAGTAGAAGCCAACACCGAATTTACCAATGATTCCAGATGCCACGTCAGCGGAGGAGGCCTAGAAAGGAAGAAGAGGGTCCGAAGTGGAAAGAAATATGCACTCAGTCATGCAATGCTAGAGGAGGGAAGTGCAGGATGTGAAGGATAGATGCGGCCGTCATCCATCCCTTTTCTAATGTCCTGATCACCCCACCTGACTCTCCTTAAGCTCTTGCAAAAAGGCTTTACTGCCGGACCGAGCAATGGTTCCTAAGTTAGACACTAGCTCGGCTTTGGTCATTCCGATGCCCGAGTCTTCAATGGTAAGAGTCCTGTTCTTCATATCAGTCTGAATACGAATCCAGAGGGGTTCCTCAGGGTCACTAATCTCTGTCCCCGTGGCCTGGAATTAGATGCTGAAGTGAGCATACTCAACGCATTCCGGCTACCGCCAAGTTATATAATCAAGCATTCTTGACCTGAAGGTGCCGAGCCTTCTCCAGCGCATCGGACGCGTTAGAGATCAGCTCACGAACGAAGACTTCTTTGTCAGTGTATAGAGAGTGGGTTACAATGTCTAAAAGCTGACGAGTCTCCGCCTGGAAGTCCAATTTCTCTTCTGCAGGGTAAGACGTGAGTAACAAGAATAGTCAGCGCATACTTGGTATGGTGCGTCCTAGGGAGAGGTTGGGAGTACATACTGGGAGCGCCTTCTAGGACCCTCTCCGAGGACTCGACTTCAGTCCTTTTCGACTCCTCATTCTCACTGGAGAAAGATCTGAACTGAGTGAAGTTCTGAATAACTGTTCGGTTTCCAAGTGAAAGTTGGGTTGGTCTCCCTAACGCAGGAGCACTAGGGACATTCCTCGAGGGAAGCCGGGCACTTACAGCCCTCACTGCTGCTGAACGCAGGCATAGAGCCCTTCTAGCTGACTGCTTTGCTAACATCCTGATGGTGTTTCACACAGAACACTTGTTGGTCAATTGGTGCCTCATACAGCTCTTTCTCCGCGGCGAGTCCAGGAAATCACTGCTGTCGACTTCTGAAGCTCGCAGCGCCAGCCTGCGCGAGTCCGTGGGCCTCTGCTCTCATCATCTATCGTGATGATGAGCCGATCACGATGGATGAGAACCACAAAGGTTGAAGATCGGTGGTTTCTATGGAGGAGGACAGATTCTGGAGCTTTCTCCGTTCAGATCTCCTCCTCGAGTCCGAAAGCTTTCCCATGAAACCTTTCCGAGAGGGAATAGTTTCCATTTGTATTATGCATCATTGGGCAATTATTTTGTCTTTCCTGAAACTTGCAAGATGGTATTCAGATGGCCGTTATCCGACCCGAATCAGACTTTTGGTGGCAGTGACAACTGGAGTGACCTCACTTTATCATCACCACTTACTGCCGATTGTTCAGAGGCCCATGGTGTGCTGCTTGTTGGGTGTGAGGTCTGGTGTGATGATAGCCTGGCGGCGATGCCCGCTGCTTATGCGACGGCCATCACCTGAAGTGCTGCTGCACTTGCTTCCCCGTACGGCCAACTACTGCTAAAAGGAGGAAAATATGATTCTCCACACCTGAAGCCAAGGTGTAAAAGTGATGCGTTGTTGTCATTCTATTATTGTCTTGAGTTCTGTGCTAGACGCAGCGCGACATGGATGACCTAAATGGTTCACCAGCCTTCTCATTTCTGCTTGTCTTTCTTGCAAGAGGGCGCAGTTCATTATTCACCGAGTTGACCAAACTCCATGGGACAGCAATTAAAGCAGAACTTATAATAGCAGGACCCCATCGACGAGCTAAACCGAAGAATGTGGTTCATTTAGGAATAGAAAAAGGATTGATAGTTCTCAAACTCTGACATCCGCTCTAGTACCTCCCTCTCCGAGTGCTATAGTACCACGTAAGTAGTATCTCAATAACAAACGGAAGCCCTACGGCATTTACCCTTCTTCCAACTAGTTCTCAATAACAACGGAAACTCTACTGCTAGTGACGCGGTCTGGCCAAGCTTTCTTTCTTCGCCACTATGGTTGGTACCTCGTCTTCGACCCTTAACTGCCAACATCCGACCTCGAGGCCACCGCCCGCTAATCACTGAGCTCATCACTGGTTATGCCCGTACTACTACTTTGTCAATGTTCAAGCGAGGATCCTGCCGCTGCGGTGCTGCTGCTGCGTGTTGGGCACTTGAGGAGCGGCGATGCATCCCCTAAGAATGGGAAATTATTAGGGAAGAGACGTTTCAGTAAATTTGAGAAAGATATGTGGTCTAACGTATAGGTTGTGCCTTGTTGGAAACGTTTCACATCTTCATGTAATGAACCTTTCAGATTGAAGTGTTGGGAAAGACGGTTGAAGATCTCTTTCTGCCTTCGTTCTTGCCGTCGATCGAAAGGAAAGGTACGGCCGACTCGGCGTGCCGCTGCTGCCGTGTCAAGCGACCTAGAGATAAAAGGACGCACTTTGATGGGTGTGTCGCCCTGGCAGGACGACCTTCATCAGCTTATCGGGTCTGGTTAATGAGGTATCAGGCATATATGTTCCTACGCTGGTTGGTTTGACAGAGTAAAGAAGACGCTCAATAGAGATCTTTCAGCAAGATAAGGAAGTACAAGTCCAACTCTTTTGGACTCAAGCGAAGCTGCCGACACGGGCAGTGCAGTATAGTTATTCTGAAGAGAGCCGTACTTTCTGCCTGGATTGGGTTTGCTGGTAATGGATACCCGTTCCTATGCTGGAGCACGGCCAGTGGCAGCATTGATGTACCCTGTACCCAACATTCCTTTGGAGTCAGTAACTGTAAGAGAAGTCGAGCTATAAAGCAAGGAAGGAGAAGAATGAAGGTCTGCGCAGAGCCCAATGGCTCAAGAAGGCGTCTCTTTGCTCTAGTCCTTGTCGTGGGGGCACTAGCCAGTGCCCTCATTTATTCGGCAGCTGGCACCGCGATCAAGCCCCGACAGGACAGTCGACTGACTTCCCCGGATAAGGACATATTTGCAGTTGTCAGTCGGCCACTTTTGGAGGTCGTTCGGCCCCTGAATGGGGAGGTGCTGGAGAGTGATAAATTGGCAATAGTCCTGAATGTCGAGGGCTATACTCTGCCTTCCCTCATGAGAGACAGCAAGATCTGCCTGAGTCTGGCCTGTCGGGGAAAGGTCTTAGTGGAACAATGCTTTGAACAAACTCACTCGCTAGACTATAGGGCGAGCGGACTGGCAGCTGGACAGAACTATCAACTTAGAGCGTACGTCTTACATCGCAATGAAGTTATCGCTGTCTCTATCCGCAGCTTTAGAGTGGCAGGAATCAAACTGGAAGAAGAGCCCCAGAGCCTAGTCACTTTAGAGACCGCCCTGCAAGTTGCTCTCTCTCTTCATGAGGCTGGGAACCATCAGGCTGCTGAACTGATTTACCGAAAAATCCTCGCGGAAAGACCCATGCAACCGGACGCCTTGCATTTGTTAGGTAGGCATCCGGGGCGTGTCCTCTTCCTGTCAGGGGTTAGGCGGTGCTCTGCAACAACAATGTTGTGGGGTCTATGACGCTGTGCCAAGTATCATCGCTAATTGTAGTGGACCGTTTATTCTCTTTCTCCCACTGACTTGCCCTGTCTTACCCATAGGCGCCGTCCGTCACTCTTTTTGAGAAAGTGGAGCATTTTTTGCCACACTATTTATGCCTCTCTCCTACAAGGACTAAGCTCGTCACTTCTCTCATCTCCCTAGGTGTGGCCCTCTATCAGATGGGTGATCCATTCGCTGCTATTGATTACATCGAGAGGGCAATAGAGTCCAAGGCATCCTTTGATAACTTCCATAACAGTCTGGGCGAATGCCTTCGAGCTGTAGGGCGCATCTCGGAGGCCATAGAACAGTACAAGAAGGCTTTGTCGATCTCCCCCACGTTCATCGAGGCCAAGATGAATCTGGCTCGGGCCTATCAGACTGCAAAAGATTGGGAAAACGCCATAACTCTGTATAAGGAAATAGCTGATCAGGAAGAGTTGTCTCCGGGGGACAGTACATCTGTTCTCCCGATGGGACAAGAAAAGCCCTTGACCGACGTTTCATCATTGGACCCCACTGATGTTGAAGAGTATAACCAGAAGCCCCCTGAGGAAAGAGCCATCGCTGAACAACCTCCAGCAATCGTAGCGAAGAAGCTGAAGTTCCAAAGAGAAGCTCGAATGAGGCAGTGTGACCTCCTCCTGGGCTTGGGTCGCATTCCAATGGCACAAGAGTGCTATCACAAAGGGCAGGAGCAATGGCCAGAGGACAGCCACTTTTATAGCGAGTTGGGCAATATCCACCTAGAGGTAACCCTTACCAATCCAACAGCGTTGGGCTCTCTAGCTCTATGGTCGTTAGTCCTAATTGTCTCCAACCATCTGATAGTGGTGATGAAGATCAGACGACGTTCTGACCTCTACTATGCCTTTCTAATTTTGACACACGTGTGCCGTCTCACTTGCCCCCTTGAAGGCGGATGATCATCCAGCCGCACTAAAGTACTTTCAGGGGGCGGCTCTTAGGGGTAACGAACACGCTGAGGTTAGTGGAAAGTCTACGTTCCTTTTCGTCTGGGGGGTGGCACCTTGTTCTTGTTGTCTCTGCTCACCGGGCATAACGAATACCATTCATTCCCTCACTCTCCGCTGTATCCACGCTTTTGATCATGGTTTGAAAGATCAACGTGGCAGTGACCCAGGAGCTGCTTGGCTACCACTCTGAAAGTCGGATGGTTCTTGACAAGGTAATACTATCTTTGAGAAGTAATGGACCGTGGCTCCTTTAGATCTCGCTTTCCATTCAGCAGGATTGCCCTGCTGCTCCAAGCTTGCTCTGGAGCTCTTAGCGACTTCCATGTAATGCAATGCAGGTTCTAGCAAGGCTGGGCGATAGGAGCCTTCCGTCCGCTCATCTTCGCATCAAACGGGCTACCATCCTCCCTCGGGTGCTGCCGCCCTCCGAGAATCTCAAGGTTATGAGAGCAGAGATGTCAGAGAAACTAGACCGCTTATTGTTAGAATGTAAGACTCTCTCTTCGAACTTCTGTTCGGTATTTAGGTCCCCTCACATCACTAGTCGTACCGCTGACTTGTCACCCCTTGACCTGACAGGGCCTCGTCCTTAATCGCTTTCTTTCCCTCGTTAGTTTTCTCTTGCTGTTTGACCTGACCTATACTATCGTTTTTACCCCGGATATCGACCGTACGCTAGAGCCGCCTATTCTTGCGCTGACCTCTTATAACCCAGTTGTCGCTAGAAAATGACTAACTTCCCCTGGTTTCTGTGTCTTGTCGTTTGATATCCTTGCAGCTCCGAACTCTCCTGACCTCATCGAGCCTCTTCGCAGTGCTTTCTCCAATGGATTCTATCTTTCCTTCCATAACGGCAGCAACAGGAATTTAAGGACCAAGCTTGCGCGCGTGTATTCTACTTATATTCCAGCCCTTCTCTCAGGAGACTTCGTCGGGCCTAAAGCAAGCGACTCCATGGTATATTCATCTAGACATCACCCCGCCTTCCCTTCTGGACCCGTATATCTGATGACTTTTTTTGACGATCACTACGACCCGTTCTTCCTGACTGTCGTAGCCTGCACTTTCACAAAGCCCAGGTAGAGTGAAACTGGGCATTGTCTGCCGTCGCTTTTTTAGCTATCTCTGCCAAGAGGTGGTGCATATCATGAAAGAGCTAAATAGGCGAAAATTCGAGGTGATTGCCTTTATCCTCCCTCACAGAAGTAGGGAGGATGCGGTTCGGAAGCTAAAGGACGATGTGGAAAAGGTGTGTCTTGCTTGATTCTCCTGCCACACACCGTTTGAACGTTTGCGACAATTTCTCAAGCTTATGCCTGCATATCTGCTACGTTTGCCTACGTTTGCCGTATCAGGTTTTGCGGCTCCCCGAAAGACTGCAGGACTGCCATCATCTCTTGAAGGCTGAGTTATTGGATATTCTCATCTTCTCAGAGGTAAAAAAGATTTTACTGTCCATCTTGATCTGCGGAGTGCCAGCCTTTTTTATGATTCTGTCATGGGGACTAACTGCAACGCGCTAAATCAACGAGCAACCTCGTGTCTCTCTCTTGCGGAAACCTTGTTATGTTAACGACGTCGGAATTGCTCCTTTTCTAAACTGAGTCCTACCTTCTTTCCTCTTGCCCGGTGTTACCGTCCGAAACACTAGGTTCATGTCGGCGTCCAAGAGTATTTCCTCAGCTTTGGGCGTTTTGCTCCTGCCCAGGGCACATTCTGGTTCCACCCAGATACCACAGGCTCACCCTCTATGGACTTCTTTTTGTCCTCCGAATATGAGCACAGAGGCGCCCAAGCTGAGTATTCAGAGACACTAGTCAGACTGAGGTATTGAGGTTTCAGTGGTCTTTCTCTGCCTACCAGCATTGGACACTTGATAACTTGACGTTTAGTCTTCTTTCTCTCTGCCACTGCATGTACTCTATATCTTAGATTCTTCACTCCACATATCACTGGGTTCATTTCTCTTGGCTTAGCATTGGACTCTGGCATACTAGTGGACTACAAATATTCTGTGTTGCCATACACGTGACGTCAGGCTGTCGTGCTCTATCTGCCTGTCTTTCTGTTTTAGGGGACTTGGCGCCTACCTCAAGCCACCACCGTTGCCTCGCAATCGAAAGCCGGTAAAGAGCTGACCTGCAGTAGCTCCACCGTGTCTTTCATGCTGATCTTCCTCCTGTTCTGGCTCTGATTTATTTAGCGAGAAGCCATCAAGGAAACTGTTGGCCTCTCCTTTCAAGTCCCAAGCTCTTACCGCCTTTATGTGGTACCACAGGTCAAGTCAGACCTCTGCTAGTTTCTCAGCCTTTTTACTGCCGACTTTTGACAGCTGATATCCCTTGGCACTTTGGCGCGTAAATAGTTCCTTTACCCAGCATAACAGCCTTTAGTGTCCTCCTTATACGCACCGGATCCTGCTTCTGATATCTCTTACACTGGGGGAACCCTTAGTTTTGATGAGGGCTCAAATTCTTCCTCATCTTGCCTTAATGTTGCTGCTTTGGTGACTTCCTGGGGCATCAATTACAGAGTCAGACTGTCCTTCCTGAAGCTCAGGACAGTGTTCTCCGACAAATATTGTCAAAGGATCTGCTAGCATTGGTCGTGGTCCTCATAGATAGTACCAGAACAAGTTGGACGGAGCTCCTGCAACAGAGATTCCAGAAGACGATTGGCCACCCGCTTGTCAAGGTGGGCAAAGAGCATAGTCGCACCAACAGGCTATAAAAGAGATCCAGAACCTCATCAAACGCTCTGACATTGGCACCTCCCAATCTTGAACAACCTTCATTTTTCTGCACTAGCGGTATCGCATGTGTACCTGCCTATCCCCTCTTTGGCATTGTACATGTCTAGCTCCTAGAAGTGGTTGATGAATGGTACTAGTGTTGATCATTATTGGTTAGCTCCGCCTAAGTCTAATCTTCGACTCGGGCATTAACCTAGAAGTAACGCGGATTCGCGTTTGGTTTGCTTTCGTCTCGTGCAGAGGATACACTTATTAGACACGAGAGCTACTGACTTCTCGGAGTTAGACCTCTTTCAAGCAGCCGATGTAGTTCTGGATGGCTTGGTTTTCAACGTCTTCCCCACGAGCTACGAGGTACTTCTCTATCCTCCTGCATAAGTTCATCTGATAGCCATCTCTGCTGTAGGTTCATTAGAGCTTTCTGTGAAAGAGTGTCTCTGGTGTTAGCATGTAGCTTTGAGGAAGAGGACTTCATTCGTTCACCTAGCCTGAGTCCTCTAACTATTTGCTTCACTCCCCTTTCTCAATTTAAGTACGCGGCTCTTCTTCTCGTGTACAGCTTCTGTCTGAGCTCTTCACCTAAGTCACCGTCTATCTATCAGGTCTTGTACCTAGGAACTCCCATTGTGACTATGGAAGGCCACTTCTGGCGCTCTCGGATCACGGCCTCAATGTACAGGCAGATGGGACTATGTAATTCTGATAAAGATGGTGAGCTACAGCTTATTAACCCGTGCTTGTTCTTCAATGGACATCTCTCGTCTTCACCTTCAATATCTCCTCTGCGCCTAACCTAAATTGTCTAGGCGCTCTAAGAGGACAAGGCGCTTGCTGTATTGTTAAATCTGAAAGAGAGTACGTGCAGCTTGCTCTTATGCTTGCTCACAATGAGAGGAGAAGAGCGGCTGTAGTCTCACTCATCAAAAGTAACGTGGGCAAGCTATTCCTGGACCGCCGTGTCATCAGTTCCGTAGAGCGCTTCTTTCTTAGCATTCAGCGCCTCAAGATGTTTGGAAGCGTGAAAGGAAAAGGTGAGGCATGAAGGGCCGAGTTTCGCAAACCCTCTTCTGGACGGTCATAGTGCTGAGGCTAAAAAAGGACGGTGACAGTGCGAGGATGAGCATGATGAAGCCAGAAGAATTGATTCCGTAAGAGGGCTAACAGTAACCAATATCTAGGTACCTCTGAGAGCGCGCAAGATGAACACAATTTGCAACATGGCAGGAATGTAGGCAAAGCATCGACAGAAACGGGCAATGACGAGGAAAACAAACGGTTTCTCAGTGACGTCGTGGAGATCGACATGGACTTCCGCCGCGGAAGTGAGCAGCGGATGGCAGAGGTCTCATAAGGTCTATGTAGGAAGTGGGTGAGGAAGTCAAAGGATATGGCTAGAGCGCTTACCCTCAGAAAGCACATGTAAGCTCACTTTATGCTAGGGAAGAAGTCTCTTCCTAGACCATAGCAAGTAGTTATGATTAAACGCAGATGAGTGTAAAATCTGCATACAGAAACCGAAAACGAAGGTCGACTTATGCTATCAGAAACAGCGCTGACGAGAAAGAATATGGCCCCATGCCCACTTAAATGAGCCTGATGTCACTACCCCCATCTTTCTGGACCCTTCGTCCTCCTCCTTATTTCAATAGCTGTGGCCTTTATCTTCAGTTACTCCTCTATAATCATTGGAGGGCCTTAATCTAATGCCCATCACGCAGTTTGTGGTTCTCTTACGTATCAGCTGGCCCTCTCACATCGACAGTGCTTGACACTTCTGCACGGCATAGAAGGTATTCGCATAAGTTAGAGAAGGTGCATGGCATAGCGGAAAGAGGGTCACACCTGGGGATTGGTCAGCAAACAGCGGTTTATCTTCGGAGGCCGCATGGCCACCTTCTTCACCACTGCTAATCTCTTGGCTGCAGAAATAGCATTCTAGGTAAATCCGGACATTTCCTTCTGAATGACTTGCTCCCTCATCTCTTGCGCCCCACAAGGCCTCTCTTCTCCTCCCTTACTTCGTCCATGACACTGCTGTGGTACAGCAATCACTCTCCCATGATCATCCCGTTAAGATGACGTTGTGTTTGCTTCTACCATGAGCCCCACGCTCAAGCTAACGGGTCTAGCAATCAAGCACAACCTATCGACTAGTCTATCATGACTGCTGCGGACGTTAATCCGCCCTTATACTTTTACCTCAGTAAGCCAAAATAAGCCAGCAGATCGATGACCTTCAGCTCCTTGACTTTCATTTGACTGAACGTCTTTTGAATCCAAATGTTGAATGAGGGCAGACCCACATTACCGCCGACGTCTCTATCAGCGGAGAGGAATACCTGATCTGTTGGAAAGAGAGCAAGCAAAACGTTCAGAAGAAGTCCGCAAAACTGACCACCACTGAGTATGTGGACAGCGCATGTAAGATAAGAATAGGAGCCTAGAGTGTAGCCTCTGTTTTCCCTTTCTACCTGCCACGTTTTCCATTTCTGAGTCCTCTGGGTAGCGGATCCCATTATTCGGTCTTACGACCTACATTGGCGGCGTTACAAGCAAAGTTATACAGATTGAAGACAGGCTGGCTATGCTTTGAAGCAGCGAGACTGACTTGGAGAAGGAGGAGGGGTTCCTCAACAGAGAGCCGTTCTTGGAAGCAAATGAGTTGCTTAAAGGAATCTACTTGCAAAAGAAACGGCGAGAGATAGGAAGAAGCTATCAGGCTTAAGCCAGAGGATGGGGAAGGCGGAGACAGGAGAAACGACAAGTAGGTATCTGGTGAAGGGGTTGGTCATCTTATCTCACCTTGACCAAGCCCGAGAGAGTGCAGATGAAAAGCACAACCAACTCGTCGTAGGTGAGCTCTCCTTGAGCCTGAAGGTCGAAGATATGGAAGATCAGGGTTGCTTTATCGCTGACTGATCCAGAGGAGATGGCAGCCAGAGTGGCTAACATTTCCAAGGCATTCACTCTGTGAAATAGGTGGGAATATGAGATGGTAAGGCATTGCAAATGCTACCGAGGCACACTACGAGCAGAGCCATACCACAAAGTGGAAGCCACTGCAGCGAGGAAAGCCGTACCAAAGAGATAAAGGAAGAAAGAGAAGGAGTAATAGGGGAACACTGATGAATGAAAACCGGGTCCGTCTCGGAAGACGGATGTGCACAGAGCTTAAGCCGGAGATGCGTGGGAGCCACCGGCCTTTACGTTTGATGAGAATATGTAGACTAGGTGTGGACGTACAGGCCTGCCGTCTCAGGATCAAAGACCTCGAAGAGCTTCTTGGCAGTCACTTGCTTTTTCCACGAGGCTTCCACCAAAAGCTGGTGAATTGCCTCCTCTGTCAAGCCGAAGTCGTAGTAGCCATCCCTATAGCAATTGTGCAGCCTGCTAACGTCCTCCAAAGTGATAGTGAAAGCTGAGAGAGCAGTAAATTGGGGAGGAGAGGCGGAAGAATGTCAGGTGAGTCTCTCTTGAGATGCCGTCAATGAAGCGGAGGTGAATTCACTTCAGCTCCCCTAGCTCTGCTGAGAAATGCAAGTAGCAACGAGGTACCTTCTTGCTCTTTTGGAGCCTCCTTCAGGGCTTCTTTCGAGGACTCTTTCGCTGGCTCTTCCCCTGTTGACCGCACAGGAGGGATCTCCAGGCACCTATTTAGCACACTGGGACCATTACCCATGGTAATAAGATCTAGTTAGTAGACAGGAATCCTCCTCTTTCCTTCTCCACCGAGACAGCACTATGAAGAAGATTGACTATTGAAGATCAGAACCGGAGCCCAGGGAGGAATTGCCCCTAGGTCAAGGGACTGAGGTGGCTCTTAGCGACAAGGCACTGTTGGACGGAATGGTTTGATAATGTTAGGCGATAAGTAAGGGTTAATGACTGGAGAACTTGGTAGTCTTCAGAGAATGACGGTGATCCGCTCCGATCTTCATCTTCATCAAAAGCTTCAACTCCTCGATCTCATCATCGGCAGACACGGCCTTTCGCTCAGAATCAGATCACGAGAGAATTCTCCAATTGATAACTGTATGAGTTCTCATGCAGTTGTCTATTCCAAATAGGCGCTGGACATATTGATTTTATTGAGAACATCTCGCCTGGTAGGTGGTCCAGATCAGGGTTACCATCCCACACAGAAGGGGACAGAGGAAGCAGAAGTGAGCGTGGGGGCAGATAGGGACACTCTGTCTCGTACCTCGTTTGTCTTCCTGTCTCCTCCTCCTCTTTCTGTTTAGGATAGTGCCTCTGTCTCTCATCACTACTCTCTTTTGGGTTTTCTGTCATTATTCGGCCCTTTCTCTTGAGGGCTGTCACTCCTTTTTTATCACTCTTTCTCGCGCTTCGGGTGGGTCCTCTCCGTCTCTCATTCACTTGCTGCCTAGTTGCTTAGCGCTGCCCCTACGTCTCTGTCTCTCTCTATCTCTCCCTCACTCTCTCTCTCTTTTCTCTCTCTCTCTCTCTCTCTCTCTCTCTCTCTCTCTCTCTCTCTCTCTCGCTCGCTCTTTCCTCCTCCTCCTCTCCCTTTCCCCAGCCTCTCCCACTCCTGCTCCTGTTCCCTGCTCTGTCTCGGTTCAGATCAAATGCCTCGCTTGGGGGCACAACTCCTCTCTCCTCTCTTTTCTCATCTTAGGACCTTCCTCTCACCTCTCACCCCTCACTGCCTGCCTGCCTGCCTTTCCCTCTTTCTGTTTCGTTCTTTCTCTCTCTCTCTCTCTCTTCCCCTCACTCCCTTTTCCTCCCTCTCCCTGCTTCTACTCCGTAGTTTCCCTTCTCTCCCATTCTCTCCCTCGTCTTCTCCTTTCCTCTGTCTGCCAGCGGCTGCTTGGTTAACAGACTTGAAGTCTCCAATAAAACTGAGGAACAAATATGGAAAACTCTAATTCACTTCATTTTCGTTCTGTCTCCGCGCCGCGCAAATCGCTCCCGCCACCGACTGCATATTCCTGCCTGCAGCGTCCGAGTATCGGAAAGTACACAGACTGACCATTATTCGAGGTTGCGCTGTGTGCAGACAGCGTTGTAAATGTCTCCCAGCAAACCCACTATTCTCCGTCAAACAGCCAGCCGGCGGCTGTCTGCGAGAGTAAACTCCAGCTCTGTCCTTGAGATTGCCGGCGAGTCTAGTGGTAGTCCACCCGCGTTGGAACAGTCTCGATCGACGAAGAAAGCTGCAGCTGCTGAGGTATTCGCGAGTTTAAGAGGCCATAGCACTTATCCAGGAAGTTTGATTTGTCTGCCATCGTATACACCCCGCAACCTCCAATCTCTCTCTGATCCTTGTTCAATCTACCGTTTCGCTCGACCCATCTTCACTCTTCCAGCGACTGAAGAACGGGACCAGCTATACTAGAAAGCCGACTTCAAAAACATCTTCTGGGGCTTCACGCGCACAGAGTGTCACCGCCCGGATGTAGGACCTGCTCTCTAATCGCTCGTCTTCTAGTTCGGCACGTCCCGTCACAGTCCAGCTTCACCGCTTTCTATTTCCCTCTCTCCTGCCCCTGCTTTAATGCATCTGGCCCATCCTTCGTTCTCCCCAACAGCTCCACTCTCTTATTTTTCAGTACTATATGTTGTCGTAACCTCTCTATCCACGAACCGATGTATGTCTTATCGGGGCGGCTTCACTCCTTGTTAGACCCAATCGCGAATCCTTATCGGAATCAGAGAGTTCTGATGACAGTTCGGATGATGAACCTTTAAGTGCCAAGATCCAGGGTATCGCGAAAGGAGCCAGCACAGGCTCATCAAAGTCGGGCCCCACAGCATCGCAAGAATCAAATCCGAAGAAGGAGAAGCCAGTGAAAGGAGCAGAGGTACTCCCGGCGCCAAAAGTCCTCTCGTCTCCTGAAATCAGAAATGCTGCCCAGACGAATCTTAACACAGAGGATGTCGACTCTTCTTCCGACGATGAGCCTTTGGCTCTCAAGGTGCGGGGCCTACAACAAGTAGAGAAGAAGCAGGAGAAGCGCAGACCGCCATTGCAGGTAGAAACCAGGGCTTCCGTTAGTATGTACCAAAGAGAGACGAAATCGGGCGGGCGCAAAAAGGCAAGAGATCGAGGGTGAGGTTACGACGACTTGCCTTGAAAGAAGAGACTATGCACTAAAGTTGAGAATAGTAGAGGCGTGAGAGGGTAATGGTAGTACTTAGGAATAGAACCGGGGTGTCGAAGGAGAACGGGCGCTAGCGCGAATGGGGTGCGCACCCTTGATTGACGATTGATTTCTTCTTTTGTGGCCATCCCTGTCTACACTGAAACTTGATAAGAAGAACTTGAAAGGTACTGGTGTGCCCAAGAGCTTGAAAGCTGCTGATAATAAGGAGGGACGAACCAAGATGGACCAAGCCGACGACCCGAGGACAGAAGAGAAAACTACGAAGTCTGGAAAGGAGAAGACCAAAAAGGGCAAAACACTAGAACGAGAAGGCGACGTATCTAGCAAATTGCCAGCAAAACCAAAAGATACTGCCTCAATAGACGAGGAAGACGAGGATCTACAGCGGATACAGAAGAGAGGCAAGAAAGAAGGTGACCATACAACGGAGAAGAATAGTGACGAGGAAGAGGCGGAGAGTGATACCAACAAGAAGCCAGATAAGGCAAAAGGAGCCAAGAACAAGTCGGTTGACCTCGATAAAGAGGAAGGTGAACGGGGGAAACTGCAAAAGGTGAAATCCCAGAAGGATGGACAGAGCTCGAACCGAAAGAAGTCTGCGAAAACCAAAACTGACAGCGGAAAGTCCGGAAAGTCAAAGAACAATGAGCATACAAAGACCAAGGACGATATAACAGACAATATCTTAGCTGCACCAAAGGGTCAGCCCTCGAGAGAAGAGGTTGAGGAAGACGAGGAGAACAGGGACGTAAAGAAGAAGAAAGAAGTATCGTCAAAGGTGGAGCCTAACAAGAAAGCTGGTACAAAACCTTCCGTTAAGCCATCTTCGGCCAGAAAGCAAGGAAAGGAGAGGAAGGGTAATTCTCCATCAAGAACCGCGAAAGAATCCTGTGACATCTGCTTGCACCCAAGAGGA
>FLMG01004285.1:0-11946 GCA_900088475.1 Hyphochytrium catenoides
GAGAGAGAGAGAGAAGAGAACACAAGCAGAAGAAGAGAAGGGAAGGAGGATGAGGAGATAGTAGTTGTAGAACTAGTAGAGAGGGTTGGCAGACAGGCAGGGTGGTGAGAAGAGAGAGACAGAGCATGGAGAGATAAAGAAAGAGAGGGAGAGGAGAAACGACGAGGGAGGAGCACAGAGAGAGAGAGAGAGAGATGGCAAGAAGAGAGGAGAGGTTTGCGAAGGGAAAGTGCACTTGGGGATGGGGCACCAAAAAGATCTTTCTGCGCTTCGAAGAGTTCTGAACTTGCCCCGACGCCCGACTGACTCTCAGCTCGCGCAGTCAGCAATCTCTCTCTCCCTCTAAGCGCCTAAAACTCTCTCCCTCTCTCTTTCTCTCTTTCTGCTACTTGTTTACATTCTATCACTTTTGCACTCAAGAACCGGCAACGGCACAAGTTCCGAGCTATTATCTTCACTGTTTCTCTGTCTCTCTTTCTCAGCCTTTTCTTTCTCTGTCTCTCTCTCTCTCTCTCTCTCTCTCTCTCTCTGTCTGTCTAAACCCACCCTAAGTCTGCCCTTCTTATCTCCTCGCCATCTGATCTACACCCGTGGAGAGTTCTCTAGCTCGTAGAGAGAGAACAGCGTTCAGGTGGGGAGGATAGGATAGAGAGGCGAAAGAAGGAGAGCTTTGCAAAAGAGTGACAGCAAGAAAGCGAGAGAAGGAAGCGGCGACAGGGAGAGAGAAGAAAACGGAGAAAAGTAAAACATGCAGAAGCCCGGCAGTACCCGGCCGCCCACAATGTCACTCAGGCGTCAAAGGCTCATGAAAGATTTTCTGGTGAAGAAGTAAGACAAGGCACTCTCTTTCTCTTTCTAAGATATCTTTTCTCCCGTCTCTTCTTCTTCTCTTTCTCTCTCTTGTAACCTAAGGCACTTTCCATATGTATCCCTGCGCTCTTTCTTTTTGCTTCTACCTCTTTCCTCTCTCTCTCTCTGCCTCTCTTTTCCCCACTTTCAGGCCGCCTCTCTCGCTTTCACATCCTTCAATTTTACCTCCTTTCTCTTCTCACCACCTCCTTCTTCTCTGCTGATCTCTCTCTCTCTTTCCCTCTCTCCTTGAAACCAGAGTTCCGGGGACTGCGGTGAAGAAGAGACATGAAAACGCAGAGAGAGAGAGCGGAGGCAAGCTCCCTCCTCCATGCAAAATCAACTTTGGGGACGACACTTTTGCCGTCCCTTCTCCTTGCAAACCGCGGGCTCTGCTCCGTGATGAGAACAAGGAGAACGCTGCATCAAACCTCCCAAGTAACTTTGTTCCTTTCGCTCCCTCTGCAAACGCCGAGAAAGAGAGAGATGGTGATAGAGAGAGACTGCCTCCTCTGCCCACCTCCTCAAAGGTCTTTCGAGCTCAGCCGTCAGGAGACAGTCTACAAGGCGTAGACAGCAGAGACAGTCTCCTCTCTCAATGCAGCCAATTCAGTCAGTACAGCCAGGATGACTATCTGACGCCTGTGGACCAGCCCGTTCTTCCGTCCAATAACCCTGCCACCCCTTCCCCCATCAGAAAGAAGAGCAGACATGCTTCCTTTGCCAATAGACTCTATCTTCCGGGAGAGGAGAGAGAAAGAGAGGAAGATAGAGCTCTCAATGCGCTGGTGGAAGATATGGACATATTGGATGTCAGTAGAGGATATACACAGGAGGAGGCTGGCAATAGAGGAGAAGGCGTGGCTGAAATGGACTGCGGAGACGGTGGCAGCAGGTATTACCGTTTGTTTTCTTCCTTCTTATCCTCTCTCTATCTTAATCTTGCCTTTTGTCTCTTGTCCTTTGTGTTTCTAAAGCATCGGTCTTCTTCTCCCAGCCATATATTCAGTCAGGAGTGGACCACTCCCTCTCCCTAGTCACTCTTCTTTTCTCTTTCTCATTCTTGCCTTTACTTGCCTGTGGCTCTCTCTCTCTTTTGCTGTCTTGCTCACCTATGCTTTGTCCTTAACGCCACCAGGGGAAGTCCTGCCGGGCATCTTCCGGAGATAAATGTAAATCCCTTCATCGCCGACCCCCACAGGGAGAAGAGAAAGAGAAGGGGACGAAGTTCGATCTCTGGTGGGTTTGAGAGGGCACCAAAGCGATCGCTTCACACCTTTTTGGTGAACGTTTTCTCTGCCCTGTCTTCATTCTCGGTCTTATCTTCCTCTTTGTCAAACTTGCACCTCTCTCGTTGTTGAACTTTACTCTGTCGCGTCAGGATCGCTCAGGCTTCTCTCACTCCTTTATGAACACACAGGTAACGGTCTGAGAGTGAGTCCAAATGTTTGCAGATATTTATATGACTTCTCAGAAGTAGAGGTAAGTCTTCGCTCACTTACTGCTATAAGAATGCACTCTCAAGCCTCATTGATGCCTGGATGTTCTTTAACCTCACTCGTGCTCTCTCTCTCTCTCTCTCTTTGGCCCCCACTTCTGGCTTTCCAGATGGTCGGATCAGGTTGCTTCTCTCAGGTCTTTAAAGTTCGTCACCGCATCGACGGTGCCATTTATGCTGTCAAAAAGTTCAGAAGAGGCTTCAAGGGAGCGGCGGACCGGTAACTACTCATCTCTCGCACTTCCCAGACCATCTCCTGCCACACCTCCGCGTGTTCACGCCCTCTCTGCTTCCTTTCTTTATCTATCTCTCCCCCACAGGGAACGAGGGCTGATGGAGGTCTTTGCACTCTCAGCTATAGGTAAGGAGAGGGAGGTCATCAAATAGACGGAGTGGACGTAACTAATGCACTGCTTATCAACTTTGCTCCCTCTATCTCCCTTTATCTGTCCCCACGTTGTGCTGCTGTGTTCCTTAGCACATTGTGCCCACGTCATCCGGTACTATAACGCCTGGATAGAGGATGATGTCCTCTACATCCAGACAGAGTTCTGCTCTGGAGGGACCCTGGAGGATGAGTACAAACGGCGCAAAGAGAAGCAGGCCTCTGCCACACCCTCGCCCAGACCTTGGTAAGGGTTGCTGATATGTTCTCTTTCTTCTCCATTCTCTCTACCGAGCCCGTGGAACCCCCGTGCGGTCTGGCTCTAGCCCTGCCAACCTTGTCTCTTTGGTCTTCCACACATCTCCCTTTGCTGCATCTGCACCTTGCATTTTCCCTTCTACGTATGCCAGAGAAAGATTGTGTGTCTCGGCTCCCTTGAAACTTCTCTCTTTTTGTGAGCTTCCCGTCCTTGAACACTATCTAGGAGTGCTCTCTTGCGAGCGGCCCTGATAACGTCTCACGACACACTGTTCTTTTCATTTCTTCACTTTAAACAGTTTGTTTCCCGAACACGTACTGAAGACTGTGATCTACCACATTGCTAAGGTAAGCAACTTAGGAAGAGAGACTTCGTTAAGGCTAGGACAGGCACTGAGTTCCCGTAAGAAAGGAGGGTGACCGGAAAGATGAGAGAGTAAGGGGCAGCTTAGCGTTTAATGTGTTGACACTGATTCTGTCACTGGCGACGTACAGGCGCTCCAGGAGCTCCATACCCTGCGGTTGGCCCACCTGGACATCAAGCCTTCCAACATCTTAATTACAGAGGATGGGCGCTATAAGGTACAAGAGACAGCTGGAGTGCCATGATAAAAGTGGATCGACAAGTGAGAGACATGCTTTCTAAGAGAGAGGGAATGTGTTGGAAGAATGGCTTTCTGCAGTCAGATTCTGTCAGTACCACGAATAGGAAAAAGGGCATGATGAGGAGGGCCACACAAGATGTGAGCGCCTTAGTAGCAGGCTAAACCTGGCATCTTCCGTAGCTCGGGGATTTTGGTCAAGTTGCCCGCTTCGACGAGGAAAACGATGCGTGTGAAGGCGACAACCGCTATCTTTCAAGGTGAGGGAGTGCAAACCGTCTCAGCACATTGCCACTGTCTTGCCCTGTGTGCCGTGAAGAAGGCGTTTTCCGGAGCGTCGTTAAAGAAAGCTTATCTTCTCCTTTGTCCTAGAGAGTTGCTTGAGGGCTACAGAGGCAATCTTCAAGCTGCAGATATGTTCGCCCTAGGTGCGACAATTTATGAGCTGGTACGCAAGAAAGTCACGACTTTGAGAGCCTCCGCTCTCATCACGTCCCTGTCGTTACCTTCGTTGTGCACTTAGCTCTACGCTTCGCCGTCATAGTCACGAATATTCTCTTTGGAGCCATCAGACTGTTTCCTAATGTATCCACCACCTTCTCCAACACTGTCTCTTGTCAGGCGCTAGCTCAGGGCAGCCTCCCAGGTCAAGGAGAGGACTGGCAGCGAATCAGAAATGGGCATCTAGTTCCCTTTAGGTTGAGAGCGTCTTTTCTCATACTTCTTGTTCGCCTTCTCTCTCTTTACTTGTACAGTCTCTCTCTCTCTCCCCCTCTCTCTCTCTGTTGGCATTGCTCTCTTTAATCCCTTGCGCGCCCCTCTTTGCCCATGAGTGACTGACAAGAGTGCTGACAGTCACTCTTCTCTGTCTTCAACTCTTTTCGTGGCCCAATATCAGACATTATTCTCCCCAATTCCAAGGTCTGTTGGCGTCTCTCATGCACCCTGACCCGCATCAAAGACCATCAGCAAGGATGCTTCTCACTTCGGAGGTCCTTCTTTCAGCAAGGCAAGAGAAGCTGTTTAGTAGAATGAGAAGAGAAAGACACCAGTTTCCACTTTCTTCTCAAGCACTCCCCTCCCCACACTAGTACCACTGGCCATTATATCGTATCGGTCAGATCTTCCCCTTATGCACCCGCCACTGACTCTTTCTCCCTCCGATTTCCATATTCTAGGCCGACGGACTCTCTGGAAGCAAATGGGGACGAATCTGCACAGGTTAGCTAATTACCCCGACGCTTCAACTTCCCTATGCGTCCTCTCCTTTTAGCGCTACGCTCTGGGTCTCTTTCTATGTTCTCTAGGATATGTCTGTTCTTCTCTCTTTCCCTCGCTACATGCTTCTGTCTCATTAGTTCTCCGGGATATTTCTTAGATGGCTACATTACGGGAGCAACTTGCAGAGAAGAGCAGAAGTGTTGAGGCACTGGAGGCTGTACTAGCGGCGGAGCGAGCAGAAAGGAGGAAGCTGGAGCTCAGCCTGCAGAAACTGAAAATTGCTCGACAGAGCAGCGGAGCCGAAGAAAATGGGGAGAAAGACGTAATGCAGGCTGCTGCATATTAAGCATACCATCCACCGCCATCATCAAGTCTATGAGTTGTTGAACACATCCCCAGACAAACTAATGGAAAAGATGTGAACACGCTATGCATAACTTGCAGTCCCTTTGCGATATTGGTTTATTGATAGCCAGAGAACTGGACGCATCCTCAGACTGGACGCGTACAAAGTCTATGACCTGCCAGACCTTGAGTCCGAAGGAGCTACCTTTTTCCTATTCTTCTGGATGAGACACTCCGCGCCAAAAGAGCTTCAAGCTGCTAGTATTGCCTTGGCTCTCCCAACACTTGGTGCTGTGCGCCAGGCAGTTCTGCAGCATCGGGTTATACCTACCACGGCCCGGCTAAGCTTCGTCTTCTCGTGTCTCGCTTACCCTCTATGTCTATGTCTATAAGTACTTCTCTTCCTTCTAGTATCAGCCTCACTTTCTCACTGCAAATACTCTTCTTCCTTCTTCTCTACCTTGAGAGATCTTCCACGGGTGGTGCTTCGTGGTATCTTAACTTGATCTTCGTTTCAAATTATCTGTCTTCTTTCTTATAACTCTCTAGGAGTTCATCACTCTCACTTTCCTTCCTCCTACTCGAGCACACTCTCTCTTTTTGTCTCTCTATCTCTCCTTTTCATGGCTCTGCCATACAATCTGCGAGCTCTAGTCCATTGACGAAAATTTTTCCTTTCCTTGACCTACTTTTGGAACGTCTTTCTCCTTCTGAAACCTGGCGATGAGGGCGAGAGGGCCCTTCTCACAGTCTTTCTTTACTGCCTCGAGGATGTAGGGGAACTCTGTAGACCCAGCCGCCTCTCTCCATCTTCTATATAAATCATAGCAGAGTGCGGCATGCAGCTACCCGTTCAGGAACGGATGATTTAAAGCAGCAACGAAGACAGAGGAGAGAGACCAAATCAGCTTCTTGAGTCCAGAGCGACGGGACATGATCTATTTCTCTCTCTTCGCTTACCTCATTCATAGCAGCGAGCACTCCCTTTACCTTGTTGCAGTGAGGAATGAGAGCTCCTGATCGTAGCGCCTTTGTAAAGAAAGAAGCAGAAAGCGAAAGAGTTGAACAGAAAAATATGTGCGCGTACGGGTCAGAGAGAGCTTAACAACCAAACGACAGGGTTAGAGGAGAGAGAATTTAGAAGGAGACAGGAAGGACGAAAGGGGAAGTGAGGTTAGAAGATGCATAGATTCTCGTCTCAGAGAAAAAGGAGATTCACATCGGACTCTAAACGTTAGGAACCTACCAGCAAGGTGTAGAGTGAGAGGTTCACGAAGGTGCAGGCCAAAGGATACTTGGTTAGTTCTTTGAGAGAGAGACTATACATTGACTTCGTCAGGTGAGACGGGGAGTTAAGGGATCAAACAAGGAGAAAGAGCCCTGCGACCCTTCTGCGAGTAGAGAGAAAGATTCAAATCGACAGAGTACGGTCTAGAGAGACCCAGAGGGGTAGAGGGAGACAGAGAGAGAGAGACACAGAAGGTGCGAGTGAGTGACGGAGAGAGACGAGATAGAGAGCGAGAAGAGATAGAGGGAGATGCAAGAGAGCCTGATATAATGGAGGAGAGCAGGATATCTCGCTATAGTTTTGCGTGAAGTGCAGAGCCTGCAGCAATCCTAGCATGCCCACACCGCGGAGATCTGTGGCAGGATCATTGCCTTGGAACCCAATGACCTACATGGACATTAAAGAGAAGGTAGACAGGAGATGGAGATGGAAATAAGAGGGAGAGACGGAGACGTAACCAAACCAGAGATTCCTACCTCCCAGTGCCCACCATAGCGCGGACAGTTCGTCTTGGTATCCGTCATTCTGCGATAAAGAGTCTGCAACATCCGCTGGTGCTCTCGCACTGAGTTGTCAAAAGGACACTTCGCAATGCAGAAAGCCTGACATTGGGTAAGAAGGGAGAGAAAAAGAGAGAGAGAGTTTTAAGCTTTGAAGGAAAGATAACGCGACAGACAGGAGACACTGCGCTTGGGCCACGACGAGAGAGCGCGAGTTTATAAAAGGATCCGAGAGAGACAGGAAGGGGAAGTGAAGAAGGACAAAAGAAGGCAGCCAAGCTGAGAGCAAGCTGACCGGATCTAAAACAGAGAGAGGAGAAAGCCCGAGAGAGAGTTCCACGCTGAAAAGAGAGCGCGAGAGCCTTACCAATTCTCTTTCCTCTTCTGCTCCCGGGAAGTTCAACTTGGACGGACTTGTACAGATGAGACAGGCAAGAGAGAGTCCTCCTCTCTCCTCGCTTCTGCTTTCGCTCTCTACCACGATATCGTCGACATGCTGCCGCACATAGGGCGCGGTCTTGAAGTGTTCCGCCACGACAGAATACTCGATCAGTGTTGGCTCATCTGGGGCACATGTTTAAGTGTCAGCGGAAGGGCCAACAGGGAGGAGAAGAGGGAGAGAGAGAGATGAGCTATGAGAAGGGAAATAGAAGGAGAGAAAGGAAGAGTACACCTATAGAGGAAGGCGGGCAGAGAGAGAGGAAAGAAAGAGATAGAGATCAAAGAAGGAGCGAACTATAAAGCCAAGTGAACATCGAAAGCGTGAGAAGGGATGAGAGATGGAGAGAATAGAGAACGAAAGAAAAGAGAGAGAGACACAGAAATAGAGATGGGCAGAGAGACAGAAGAAGCAGGCAAAGAGAGAAGGAGAGGACTACATGCTGAGGCAGACAGAATGCACAAGGTAAATAGACAAACGCATAGCACGTACCTTTTACATTCCTGGCATTGTGCGCGTCACTGGCCCTGCATCGCTCCGTTGAGAGCTCTTGGAACTCCTTGGCCAGCCTCTCCTCCTCTTTCTTCTCATCTTCTTTGGCCTTCTCTTCTCTTTCTTGAGCCAGACGAGCCTCCTCTTCCTCTTTCGTCTGCAGAGGGTGATTGGCACATAAAAGAAGTGAGAGGAGCAGTAAGGTAAGAGAGAAAGAGAAAGAGAGAGAGAGACTAGAAGAGACAGAAAGAAGCAAATTTGATAGAAGTAAACCTGCGGAGGGTCCCCAGCCTTTCTGTCTGGGAAAGTTCAACAGGAAATCACCTTACCTCCTCTCTTTCAAGCTCTTCCTCGTCGACTTCTTTCATGACTTCTAGGGATTTGGAATGCAGGACTGGAGAGACAAGAGAAGGATTCTCTTCCATCTTCTCTTCCTTACTGGACGCAGAGGATGACGGAGTAGCGACCGGCTTCTCTCCCTCGCTCTCCTTCAAGACAAGGATATCTTCCATCGCCAGATCCCCGTTCCTATACTTCTCATTCAACTGGCGGAAGAGTCTTAGCTCTGTGATCATATCAACTTCTCCCTCTCCCTCTCTCTCTCTCCCTCTCTCTCTCTCTCTTCCTCTCTCTCTCTCTCCCCCTCGCTCACTCACTCACTCTCTGTCTCTTCCCTCATACTCTCTCTCATATACTCTCTCTCTCTGTCTCTCTCTCTTTCTCGCTCTCGCTCTGTGGGCGCTACGTCTCTCGGGCTTACTCGCTTGGGTCCTTCTGGTGCCTTATCTCTTAACTACTGAACCTCTTATTTGCTATCTCTCTGAAGTTTGTGTCTTTCTCTTTCTTACCTGTTGCAGCGTAGCCGCACCTGCTTTGAGAGAAAGAGAAGAGATACTGTCATTTTGCATCTCAGCCTCTTTCGTTTGTGTCTCTTCTTGTTCCTTTGCCTCTCTCTGAAGCTCTTGGGCGATCTCTTCCGCTGAAGCCTCGGCCCGAGCCTTTTGTCTGATGCTCTGCAGCTTTGAAGCTGCATTCTCTTCTGAGGAAAGAGACGGTAATGAAGAGGTGAGGAGAGCGAGCGGGAGAGCGCGGAGGAACTAAAAGGGGAAATTGGAGAAAGGAGAGAGAGAGAGAGAGAGAGAGAGAGAGAGAGAGAGAGAGAGAAAGGAGGGAAGGAAGACCGCAAGACAGAAGAGGAAGAGAGTCTCTAATGAACGCTACTACTGAGGAAAGAGCAGTAGAACTTCCTAGGTTAGCGAGATGCACTCTTCCAGAAGAGACAATATTTGCTCAGAGCCATAAAAGCGATTGGAGGAAACAAGAGTCAAAGGGACACCACAAACAGTGCAACTGTAGAGAGAGACACACACAGAGAGAGAGAGAGAGAGACAGAGAGACAGAGAGAGTATGAGGTACCGAGGACGACGATAGCGCTAGGTCAGGAGAGAGATAAGCGAAGGTGGCGGGAGAGAGAGCGACAAGCGACTGAGACAAAGGAGGTAGAGGGAATCTATGGAATGTACCTGCTGCAGCGCTGTTGTCCTTCACTTCAAACTCAAACTCATCTTCCGCGACAGCAGGGCCGTCATTCTTTATCGAGTAGCTCAATGCTTTCTGTGGGAAAAGAGAAAGCCGGCAAGCGACGGTACGGCAACAGAGAGAGAGAAAATGAGACAGGGAGCGAAAGAGAGGAGAGAGAGAAGAGAGGACGGAGTATGAAAAGAAGTTAACTGCCATTCATTTCCAGTCAGGAAGCGGATGCCGCACCATTCTAATCTTACCTCTGTCTCAGACCCTTTCAAATCTTTCTCCATGCTCTGTTCATAAAGAGAACACATTATAGATTTCAAGAAAGAGAGAGAGGAGAGAATGAGAGTTTGTACATATGAAAGAGAGAATGTCATTGAAAGAGAGAGAGAGACAGAGAGAGACAGAGAGAGAGAGAGAGAGGGGTGAGAGAGAGAGTGAGAAAGAGAATAACGAAAGGGGCGACAGTCAGAGTGAGAGTGTGCACATGTTACCTCGAACATAGGTGCAGATGGTAACTGATATTTCTCTCTCGCCCTCTTCTTCGCTGCAGCAGACTTGAAGCTGATGCCAAAGACATCATCCGTAATCGGAGCTGGGACATCGAGAGAGAGAGCTTCGGAACTAAGGGACAAGACGAGAGAGTGAGATTGGTCCCAAAAGCAGAAGAGAGGGCTCAAATTATGTAGGAGAGGGCCAAGGTACCACTCGGAAAACAGATCGCCACAGAGAGTAAGACACACATCACATTATACAGCGAGGGTAAATGAAAGAAGAGAGAGAGAGAGAGGGTAGGAGAAAAACGAGTCATAGAAGAACATCGCGAGGCCAGTTGAGCCGCCAGAGGGAAGAAGATTTAGAGAAGAAAGAGAATCAGCAGAAGAGACAATCCATAAAAAGCTATCGTTACCTTGTTTCTGACTGAGGACCGAGAGCCGCGAGAAGAGTGTTTTCCTTTCTCTCTTCTTTTCCGATCCCGTCATCTCCTTCGAAGACTTCGAGCTGCTCTTCATCGCTGTCATCGCCCCGTGGTGCAGAGGAAGAGAGAGCAGGACGAGATCTGGGCTTTATTGTTTTCCTTACTGGAGGTGAGATGGCTGCTTCCTCCTGGGAAAGAGAGAGGCAGAACCGACATAGGGCGAGGAGACGGAGAAATAACAGGGGAGACCGCAGAATATCAAGAAAGAGAGAATCGAGAGAAGGGTTGAGAACGTGTCCAATATTTTTGGAGAGGAGAGAAAAATAGAGAGAACAGCAGAGAGAGGAGAACGAAAGAAAGTGAAAGATTGTGAGGAAGAGAGGGCGATCCCCCGACAGCAAAGACGAGGATGAGGAACGCAAGAGAAGAAGAATGTGTGTCTTTTGAAGACAGAGACAGAGAGAGAGAGAGAGACATAGACTGACAGACAGGCAGACAGACAGATAGGTGACGGACTTCTTCCTCACTGGAGCTCGACTCCTCTTCCTCCTCTCCTTCTGACTTGCTCTTAGCATCCTTAGTCACTTCCTCTCGTGGCGGCGCCGCTTCTTCCTCTGCCAGCTTCTTAGGACTGCTGAACACGTATAATACTTGCGTTAGAATATATGAAGGGCAAGTCACCGAAAGGAAGAATAGTAATTAGGTGGCAGGGCAGAAGAGTAGAACAGCGGTTCTAACGAGGTGGCAAATCAGAGACAGGACAGGAGAGAGAGAGAGAGAGAGAGAGAGAGAGAGAGAGAGAAAGAGAAAGAGAGAAAGCGGACAGAGAGACTAGGAGACCGAAAAATCATCGGAAGAGAAAATTGGCAAGCAGCCGGAAGGAGAGATAAAAATGAAAGGCAGAGAATCGGTGAGAACAGAAGGAAGGAATTGGAGAATAGTCGAAGAGAGAGACCAAAGAGAAAGAGAAGAAAGAAGAGAAAAGCATGCGAATGGGAATCTTGCCTGGTCTCTCCTTCGCTGTGAGCCTTCACGTCGAGGATCTGTCCCTCTCCCCCGACCATGAGGTCAATCCCACGCACCTCGTCCTCCTTCGACATGACACAGCCAGCGAGACCAAGGGTTAAAAAGAGGGAGAGAGAGAAAGAATGAAGCCGCAAGACGAGAAAGTTCGGAAGTCTTTGATTGGAGAGAAAGGAGCTTCTGTGCAGTGATCTTTAGAAATGGAGGTGATCCCGCCAACTTCCTATCTGCCTCTCTGTCTCTGTCTCTCTCCGCTATCCACCTCTTTCTGGTCGCTCAGTTGGAGAATCGAACGTGCTGTGGTTGCTTTACCTCCTCTCGCTCTCTCGCTCCCTCTATACTCTTGCCCTCGCTCTACCGTGTCTCTCTCTCACCTCTCTCTCTCTCTCTCTCTCTCTCTCTCCATTCATCTCCGCAGAAAGCTTCCTTCTTTTCATCTTCCCGCTCGCTCTTCCCTCTCGTCCTAAGTCGTTCTTCCAATCCTAGACCCTCACATTCTCTCTTCCTCTTTCACTCTCTTTCTCCTCCTTGTCTCTCTCTCCTTACTCTCTGTCTGTTCTGCCTCTCTTTCGCGCTAGTTCTTCTTCTCTCTCTCTCTCT
>FLMG01004291.1:0-10165 GCA_900088475.1 Hyphochytrium catenoides
AGCGGAGAAGAAGGAGGAGGAGGAGGTGAACCATCAGCAACCATGTCATCACCACCAACCATCGTGTCAACACCGTCGAGCTCAGCCGTCGCGAGACAAGCAAGAGAAGGGTCCAGCTGTTCAGGAGGAACGCGCTTCAGAATTTGAAGTGCATTTTCTTCGTGAATGGCCAAAGACACTCGCGTGTGAAGGCGTAGGCCCATAGCTAAGCGAGACCAAGGGTCAAGATGCCGAGAACCATCAAGAGCGGAGCGATCACATTGAAGCTTCACCAGGTGACCCACACAATCAACGACGCCTTGCATGCATTTTTTTATAAAAGAAAACCCATCGTATCCTCTCCGAGTTCCCTCCCCGCGAATTTTGTCTAACGATGACTGTTAGAGCCACCAGCTAATAAAGAGGGAGAAGCAGTCCAGCGTCCCGCAATAGCTTTGAGGAGCAGCGCCCATTAGTAGTAGTGACAGTAGTTCTACTACTGACTTTCGCACGGTTATCTGATAAGACCTCCCAGGTAGTTCTACAACTAGACCGTGACTACTAACAGACAGAATGGATGACTTCGCCCTTGCCATGGCCGCTCGATCTAGCGTCTAAGCTTCCTGCCCAACAGCGGCCAGAGCCCCCAGACTGGCGGCACACCACCAATAAATGACGGACTTCGTAAACAAACTACGGTCACCATGACCGTTCACACTTCTACTTGTTGTACTTGTACTTGTACTGTAAATATAACTGTTCACTACCGAGTACCGTAGTTGTATGGTACGCAAGGTCAAGTACAAGTAATACTGCTTGCCGTCTAGGACATAGATGGCAAGTCGTGTTGGAGCCCAAGCACTACTCGTACAGTTCTCTAAAACTGTAGAAGCACTACTAGTGCTCTTATTACCATGATGTTCTTTATTAGGCCAGAATATGTCGGAAGAGCTGTCGTAATAAAGCGGGAGAGGGAGAACTGACTCTTCATCCTATAAATCTAGGTGTACACAAGCTATTTCCTTCCTTTCTCTCTCTCTCTCAACTCTCTCTCTCGCTTTCTCTCTCTTTTGCTTTCGCGTTCGCTCCTCTTTCGCTCGCTCGGCTCTCTTCGTTAGTCTATCTATCTGTAGTCCGTCTTCTTCGTTTGTCATCACTAATTTCTACCTGTCGTACTCTTCTCTCTCTCTCTCATCATTCAATCTACAGAACCTCTTTGTCTCTACTTGACTTCTAATTTCCCTACAGTACATCCTCTGTCTGCTTCTCAGGCTTATTCTACGGACCGTCTTCTCCACTAGGACGCGAAGGAGTCTTTCCTCTCGCTCTCTTCCCTCTACATGCAGCATCTCGCCGGTACTGGATAACTTCTTCAGAGATAAGCGCCTCTGGGTTCCCGAGTCTCTCCGTTCCCACCTCGATCTTATCTCTCTCCGGCGACAACGACTCTGTCTGTCCCATTTCAGCTCTGACACCTTCGTCCTTCCTTCTGCTTTTCTATCTCCATCATCCCTCTCTCCATCACTTCCTTTTTCCTTTATTACTTGTCTCCCAATGCCCCATCTCTTCAATCCTTCTCTGTTCTCTCTTTGCCTACTGCGGCACCACAAGTCCGAGCAAATGGGCGGCGGACTCATCTCTACGCCTTGAACAGAGCTCCTCGTTCCTCTTCTTTGGTGGTTTCCATCTCGTTTGCGTCCTATTATTCGTCAGAATAAACTCGAAAGCCCCATAGGTTTCCGGCTGTTCCTGTCTTCTCGGGTTCTTCTCTCCTTGTACTGGAGCAGCATGAACCACGGCGCATTTTCAGTCCTCTCCGCTTGGCTGCTATAGGCTCTGTTCCTCCTCTTTCTATCTATCCTCCTCTTTCTATCGCCTGCGGCTGGCCCCCCAATCTCCCATACTATCTCTATTCCTCTCCCTCCATCCATGCTCTTTCTCTCTCTCCGGCGCGCACTGCTTGATGCCACTTTTCACTCTCTGCGAGTTGCCGTCCTCTCAGGGTTTAGGATCTCTCTCCCAGCACTTTTGTTATTCGTTTTTCCTCCTCTCTCTCTCTCTCTCGTGCCTCCTCCTCCTCGCTCCAGTCCAGCAATCCCTGCTTTCGTTTCTCCTCGTCATTTTGCGACTTTACGATCGTTTGACAGATTGAAGAACCGTGATCTCCCGTCCTTTCACGAGCGACGAAAGACAGCACTTAAGAGAAGAGGAAAGCAAGAAAGGAAGAAAAGACGTACAAGGATGAGGAGGTCTCTTTTTCGCAGTTTACTCGTTTTCACTCTCTCCTCCTCATCAGTTCTCCTCTCTTCGTCTCTTCTCTCCCTCCTCGCTAGACCAACCTTTCTCTCCCCTGCAGACGCAGCGCCATCCCCTCGCCGACTGGACGCGCTGACTGTTGGAAACTCTTTCATCGTCGAGTTTAAGACGCCTCCCACAGTCAATGGCGGGGATAGTAGTGCGATAAAAGTGGAACAGGAGACGTTTATGGAGGCAATGCGGGCTCAAAATGTTCCTTTTCAAGTTCACTTCCAGTTTGACACTTTGCTCAACGCTCTCTCTCTCTCTATTCCATCTACGCATGGAGTGGTAGACATCCAGGCGCTGACCGCGCTGCCCGGTGTCACTCGGATATCGGCGAACCTCGCGATCCCGAGCCCTCCCTTAAAGAAAAGGCCCATCTTAAGGGATGCTGCTCCTGTGGATCGTGATCTGTACTCCATTGTCCAAGCTCACAATCTAACAGGCGTCACTGAGGTTCAGCAGCGCTTCAAATTATCCGGTAAAGGGGTCAAAGTGGGCGTGGTAGATACGGGGATCGACTATACGCATCCCGCGTTTGGCGCTTGTAAGGCGGTTGGACCTGACTGCAGAGTGGCGTTTGGCTATGACTTTGTGGGCTCTCTCTTCATCCCCAATCATCCTGATGAAGCGCTTCGCACTCCAACGCCGGACGCAGATCCAATGGATGAGTGTGAGGGTCACGGGACGCACGTGGCCGGAACAGTGGGTGGCGTGGACGACAAGGTCCTTGGCGTGGCGCCTGATGTGGTCCTTGGGGCGTATAAAATCTTTGGATGTGGAGGCGCAGGAACGACGGAGGATCTCGTTCTTGCCGGGTTGACTGCCGCGTACAAAGATGGAATGGACATCATCAACCTCTCGCTCGTCATGGATTCTCCCTGGGAGCAGTCACCGACGGCTCTAGCCGCCAGCAACATGGCCAAGAAAGGTGTTATTGTGATCGCCGCTATGGGCAATACAGGTCAGTCAGGGCTCTGGCAGGGTGGCGCCCCGGCTTCAGGAGATGACGCGATTGCCGTGGCCTCGATGGATAACTCGAATTATCTCACAGTGAACCTATCTGTCAAAAACATTCAGCAACCTGCAAGTAAGAAGTATAAGCTAAGCAACCTGACGCCCAGAGCAAAGGCAGGCCTGTCCCAGACTGTCGAGTTGGCCATCTCCGCCTTGCACCCTTCGCATAGTTTGACATCGGACGGATGCGAAGGTTATGAGAGTGATCATGAGCCTCCGAGCGATGAGGACATTAGGGCTTTCGCGGGGAAGTACCTCTTGATCAGACATGGTGACTGGCTGTTGGAAGATAAAGTGGACAACGCAGAAGATGCTGGTGCCGCCGGAGTCATTATCTATAACAGCGAGGAAGGCGAGCTGCAGGCAAACTTCAACAGTCCCTTCATAAAAGTACCCGTAGGAACTATCTCTTTCACAAGACGGAGAAGAACTGGCAAGATTGGCTGCGAGCTCGTCGGAGCCCTTAGTTCTGTCATTCTCGAACTCATCAGAGGCCATCCCAAGCGTCGGCAAAGTGAGTGACTTCAGTTCCTGGGGCCTGGCGCCTGACTTGGCTATCAAGCCCGACATCGGTGCACCAGGAGGGCACATCCTATCGGCCTGGCCGGTGAAGCTAGGTTCGTACAACACGATATCAGGGACATCCATGGCGGCGCCCTATGTGGCTGGCGTGGCCGCACTTATGTCCAGGCGGGACGATCCGGGCAGTTCCAACTTCCGCGGCTCGTTGACAACTCTGTTCAAAATCTTCGGGATTTCAAACAGCTTATCCAAAATACGGCGTCTCCAGTGTTTCGAAGAGAAGGTGGAGACTACCCTGAGTCCGTGGCGCGGCAAGGCGCGGGAATGATTAATGCCCTCCATCTTCTAACCGCCAGGACCGTTGTCTCCCCGTCAGCGCTGCGTCTCGGATATATCCCGACAGCGAGGAGGGACGCAATCAGAAAGAGGTTCACTGTGACTAACAAGGGGGAGGAGACATCAGAGTACACACTCTCCCACGAAGCGGCAGCCTCCGTGAATGCGACAGACTCCGCCAAACCTACCAGCGAACTTAGGCCTTCAACAGTAAAAATATCACCAGCTTCCTTCTCTCTCGGTCCCAAGGAGCAACAGCTTGTTCAGCTGGAAATCTTGCCTGACATGTCAACGATCCAGGACGAGCGATGGCTATATTCAGGCTTTATCAAGATCCAGAACAGCATCGAAAAGCTTCCCACCTTTTTGCCCTATGCCGGGATGAAGGGTGATAATCGGAGGTATCCCATCTTCGGTACTGGGCAATTAGCTGCTTATGTGCGGCCGGCTGGAAAGCAAGAGGAGAAGTACTTTCTCCCTTCCGAGTCCGTTACGTTTTCCTTCAATGAGAAGACCTTGGATATCCCTCTCTTGCTTTCCATTTTGTCCATCCCACGCCTCTGTTCTACTGCAAGGTCTATGACGCTGAGGATGAGAGTAAAATGCATGGCTACGTGATGTACGCGCCCTACACGGGGAGAAGCCCTTCCACTGTCATGCAAGACCCAGAAGACCCGTTTAGACGATTCCTTTGGCCCCTCGTTGGCAACACCAGCCAGCCCGCTGTTTTCGAGGATCCATTGAATCAGGAACGGCTTGTGGGCTTGCAAGATGGGAATTATGTAGTGGTCGCCACAGCGGCGAAGGCGCTAGGAAATAAGAAGAAAGACTTTGAGTTCTGGCGGAGCCCCAAGATTTCCATCAGGACACAGATCTAAGACACTAGCGGAGGAAGAGAGAAGTGGAGATGGAGATGTTATTTTTATAAAAAAGACGAACTTTCCAAGAAGTAAAAGATCTTTGTCTTCTTTATCTAAACTATTCTGTCTAACCCACAGAAGTCGCCATTAGGCCTTGTTGAAGGGGCGTTCTCTATGTCCTTAGGCGTCTCACTGCTGAAGAGAGCTTAAAACTCTTCTCTTCTGGCTCTCCCTGTCTCTCTTCTCTTGCTATCTTCCTCTTCTTTCCCACTCTTCGGTGCACTACACTTAGCACCACTCCACCTCTCTTTTCCCCCCATCCTTTTTCCTCAACCAATCCTCTACTTTCTCCAGCCTCGAGATGTCTTAAGCTTTTCTTCGTTTCTTCAGATCTCTCCATCCTTCCACCCTCTCCCTGTCTTCTTGATCTCTTCTCTCTCTCCTTCAATCTCTCTCGCAATACACATCACACAAACGGACATTCTAATTGTTGACTTTAACCCTCGCTTTTCTCGTGATTGCTCTGTCTTGTCTCTGTAGTGACTGGCTGGTCCCCGTCTAATAGTTTGATCTGCAAACCTTAAAGACTCTCTCTGTCTCATCAATCTCTCTCCCTTTCGATAATCACATTTTCAAATTTGTCACCTGTCGATGGCTATCCTCCGGGACTTCCCCAAATTTCTCTACCGTTCTGCAGTCTCTCCCCCTTCCCCTTTGTCAATCTGGCTCTTATGCTAAGGAAATAATGCCTAGACTAGAAGAGAAGACAAAGAGAAGTGCAGACCTGACGGCGGGTGCGAGAAAGGTTTAGCTGAGTGCTCGTTGATAGGTAATGTTGGACTTGTGCTCTTCGTCGGAGATTTGATGAATGAATTAGTTGATCAAAGTAACCAAATGCTCATCAAGCTCTTGTCTAGTGCTTCTTCTAGAGCTAACTAGCTAAACTACATAAGTCGCTAACTTATTGCTGAACTACTGAGCTACTTCCGATGTCCAAGTTCTACGATGAAAGTGGAACACATGCAAAGACGATAGAAGTAGAAGGGAGCGAGAGAGAAAGACCTCAGAAGAGACACGAAGGGAGAAAGGCTTTCAAGAGCTTCGGTCCTTGTGTCCAGTGAGAAGTTCAGAGCGCCATCAGAACTTTCATCTGCAAAGTTTAACGCAGAAGACCAGCACGGTCTAGTGCAGAGACAGTGCGCGAGAGACTTTCCAGTGCAGAGTCCGAACGTCAGCAGTAACTTCAAGTATTCTCTCCACTCCCACTCGTTTGGCTCCGTCACTGGCTTTGTCCTTAAAGTTGCGGTGCCGCTGGACCACAAAGTACCAAAGCAAAAGCAGAGCGCTTATCCCTCGGTAGAGCCTTATTTAAGCACATCAGCGACCATGGCCTCCCCGTTGCCAAGTACTTGACCTTAAGTTCCTTACTTTCTACTTTGTGACGTACAAAGTGATAGCGCAGCTCTATGAGCTTGGTCCTATGGTGACCAACAGGATGGTCAGCAAGAAAGATGGACCCCATGCTATCTTCATAGATTGTCGTTGGTCCCTCTCCTTTAAATCCTAAGTCTCGAAGTAACTGGCGCAACCATACCGCCTCCTTCGCTGCCTCCCGATAAACCAATGTACTGTGCCTCAGTACTAGAGAGAGCAACCGTTGTTTGCTTCTTGAATTTCCATGTCACCGCCGCACCACCATAAAAGAAGGCATAGCCGTAAGTGCTCTTCCGATCCTTTTTGTCACCAGCCCAATCTGCATCCGAGAGGCCAATCAGTTCTTCAGAAGAAGTGATGAAGACCGGTTGTTTGCGATAAGTGATAGAGTAATCTATCGTCGCCTTGAGATACTGTAGTAAGCGCTTCATCGCGCTCCAGTGTGCCATACTTGGCCTCGACGCAAAGCGGCCAAGTAGTCTGACAGCAACAGCAATGTCTGGTCTAGTCCGCTGCATCGCATACATTACACATCCAAGTGCCTTCATGTACCGTTAGTTCCCGAAGCCCTGGTTCCGTCACTGTAGTAGAGAGAAAGAGATTCTCCACCGAAGAGGGAGAAAGCGGCGTGTGTGCAGGTTTTGCAGTGAAGCATGACGAAGCGCTTCAGAATGGACTCAATATACTTTCTCTGAGAGAGAGCAATAATAGTACGTACCATCCTTCTGCTTTATCTCCAGACCCAAGCAGTAGGAGAGATCCCCTAAGTCCGTCATCTTGAAGGTGGCGCACAGAGATGCCTTCAAGCGTGCTGTCTCCTCTGAATCACTCTTAGCAATGATGAGATCACCAACATAGCATAAGACATAGGTAACCTTCTTGTCTCCACCTTCCTTTTTGTAGAGGCAGAGATCAGTTTGGCTCTGGGAAAAGCCTTGACTGATAAGGAAGTCATTCAGGACCTTGTTCCATGATCGGCTGGCCTGCTTTAGTCCATGAATAGACTTCTTTCAGTTTGCAGACTAAGTGTTTCTCTCCCGTTTTTACCTAGCCCAGCGGCCGCCTCATGTACAGCTCCTCTTCCAGCACTCCATTCAGAAAAGCTGTCTTGAAGTCCATCTCGAGAAGCCTCATCTGCTTTGCAGCAGCCAGAGCTACTACTAGCCGAATCATGGCAAACTTGACCACCGGACTGAAGGTTTCTTCGTAGTCAACTCTCTCTAGTTGCGTGGAACCTCGAGCTACTAGCCTTGCCTTGTGTCGTTGGACGTTGCCATCCTTATCGCTCTTTACTTTGAAAAGCCATTTACAAGTAATGGCTTTTCTGCCTTTGGGCAGCTCCGCCAGCTCCCAAGTCTTGTTCTCCATATGAGAGGTCATTTCCTCGTCCATGGCTTCCCTCCAAGTTTCTGCTGCTGGACTAGAGATGGCTTCCTTGTAGCTAGCAGGCTCGTCACTGTCGACCACACTGTCTCTAACGGAGTTAGCAAAGCGAGTCACCATAAAATCTCTGGCCGGCGGTCGAGACGTTCTGGTGGACTGTCGTAACCCAGGGTTAACGCTGTCAGGAGGAGTGGAGTCAACTGCAGCATCATCGTAGGTCGTTTCGTCTTCATTCTCCAGCGCTCCCACTGGCTCCTTAAACTCTTCTGATTGACAGCCCGCTTCCATTTCCAAGTCAAACCTCACAGCTCTTCTCAGGCCTGGGAGGGATTCCTCCTTGAAGAGCAAATCTCTGGAGATCATGATCTTTCTGTAGCCTGAAGTAGGATCCGCTAAACGATAAGCCTTGGAGGCAGTATCATAGCCTACTAGTACCATTCGCAAGCTCTTGGGGGCCAAGCTTGCGTTTCCTTTTCTCAACAGGGATGTGTACGAACGCTTCACACCCAAAGGTACGTGCAAGTGAGAGAGATCAGGCTTCTTCCCAGTGAGAGCTTCAATGGGTGTCACCAAGTGTTTCAGGACGGCAGTGGGGCTCCGATTTCTTAAGTAGACGGCAGCTCTTACTGCTTCCACCCATAAGACTCCCGGAAGGCCAGCATGTAGTAGTAAAGCTCTGGCGGTCTCGACAATGACCCGCAAGTCCATTCTGTTGTGGAGAATACGGAGCTGTGACCTGGTGTTGAATGCCATGCTTAGAGAGGAACTCCTTGAACTCCTTGGACTTACTCTGTAGTATGTAAGAGAGTGAGTCAATGGGTTTAGCTAAGTCTTCGCTTCGGCTGGCCAGGCCTCAGCTCCGACAAAGCTCTGCAGAGGAAGACTTGTAAGTCGAATCTAAGGACGTTTCTCTTAGATCGAACTTTATTGACTGGTTTACATTGTGAGTAGAAGCAAACCGATCTCAGGGAGAGCAGAAAGAGGAGGGAAGAAGGATAGAACTAGAGATGAGAGCAACCTCCTTCGTAGTAGCGCTACGCTGATAGCCAACCATTGGCCCAGGAGACTCGGACTACCCATCCTCGTCGGCTAGTTCCTCTAAACGAATTGTAGTTCAGAGGAGTATATGGTACTACTACACGGAGTATTCACATATAACATAAACTCTCCTCCGTCAGTTCTCAAAATCTTGATCATGTTGCCGGTCTGCAACTCAATGTTAGACTAAAGGTCTTGAAGTCTGCGAATGCTTCATCCTTTGTGCGCAAGAAGCCCACTCCGGTGATCGCAGAGGCCTCATCGCTGTAGAGGACACAGTAGCGCTCTCCCGCGGCGGATGGCGTCTCAAACGGGCCAACCAGATCAGCATGCACGATGCCCAGTACCTCATCACACTTTTTGTGATTTGTCGGAAATGGATGCCTATGGGACTTGGCAAGTGCGCAACCATCACAAAATATGTGATTGGCATTTCCAGTAATTCTGATACCATCCACCAGGGTTGGAAGCTGCTTCAAGTATCTCAGACACAGATGTCCCATTCTCTCATGCCACCGAGTCACATCTGCAGATCCGCTTTCCCATGCAATCTGCAGAGCTTCTTCGCCTTCCGAGGCATTGCTGGACAGAGCCGCCAGTGGCTGAGTGTCAGGCTTGCACTGGAGATAATAGAGATTACCATGGCGCTTGCCCATCACAATCTCCATGGCCTTCTTCTTGCCCTCCTTCTTCCGAGCAATGAAGCTGTTAGAGGAGAACTCGAAGTTCATGCCGCTGGTGGCTGTGGCGGCAGAGACGCTACACAGGTTCTTCTTGAGCTCAGGCACATACAAGACCTTCCGAAGTACCATCTGCTGCTTCCGGCCCTTCTCACGGAGCACGAGTGTGACAGTGCCGATCCAATGCTGCAACTTCCTGCTCGTCTGATACTCTGACCGTCTGGTTGATTGCCTTGTACAAAGTCAACCAATCTTTGCGGCAGCACGTATGGCCGGAGGCACCACTGTCAATGATCCAGCGTGAGGTCTGGTCCTGACTAGGAACGGTCTTGGAGGTGAAAGCCAGGTATTCTTCTTCACCCACCTCAGCAGCGCTGTTGGCATGTGCGGCTTTTTCTTGTCTTTGTCACCACTGGGAGGCGCCTTGCAATCTCTTGCTCGGTGACCGGGCTGTTTACAGTTGGAGCACCGTCCCTTGAACTCTCCTCTCCTTTTGCCGGGGGGTTCTTGGGTCCGGGCGTAGTATCCTCTTCCTGCTGCCTACCGGTGCCCGCTTGGAATGCCACTGGAGGCTGTAACTATTGTCACAAACAGAGGTTTCTGTGGTACTTTATTTAG
>FLMG01004300.1:9072-28516 GCA_900088475.1 Hyphochytrium catenoides
TGCCCGCAGAGCTCGTTCGCCGCTGGCTGATACCTTAACAGAGGATGGCCCTTCGTCCTGGGACATGCTGGGAACAAACCTAAGTGTGAAGAAGGGAGGCGGGCTTTTTGACACTGAGAGTGGCCGACTTCTATTGATGGACAACAAGGACTTTAACACGCTTGGCATGGCAGTAGATGATCTGGTGGACGCCTTTGTCCAGACTGTCCTGGCGGTTATTGCGATAGACAGGATGGCACAGTTTCTAGCTCCAAATGGAATCTTTGACATCTCTATGTTTCGCTCAGTGAACAATGATCCGGCGCTGCTCGAAGAGATAAATCTGGACGGAGTTGCGGAGGCAAGAAGGAAGCAGAGCGAAAATCTCTGTTAAGAGTTTTGGAAGAGAGAGTATCTCTCTGCCTCTGTGCGCGCCACCTCTTCACCTCGTGCTTCATTGGTTCCTCTTCTTGGTTCCCCCTATCTCTCTTCCTCCTCTTATGACCATTATTCGCTTGTTATGACGTCTCCTATCTCTGTGTCCTATCCCCTTGGTCTGCGCTGCTCAAGCTCTAACTAGCTATCGGGGTGCGCGTTCATTGAAGCTCGGGTGAGAGACTAGAACGATTGTCTGGTCTATTCATTAGCTATTTTTAAATCTGTAGCCCTAGCTCTACCGAGGGGCCAAGTTACTCTAACCCGTAAGACAGACCGTCTGGTCTATTCCTCCTTTCTTTGCTCGTGTGGCAATGTCAGGATTCCTCTTTTGCTCTGGTTTATCCACCTGTCCATCAAGAGAGGAAGGAGTCTATTCTCTGTGATAGCAGCTATTTGGTCGCGACAACAACCTCTTGTAAAGCCGCTTGTTCACCCAAAGAAGGAGCAAGGGCTGCCACAACGTAGACCCGACTGGCTCACCAAACGCGAGAACGAGATGCCATAACAAAACGTTTGCTCTATCTAGAAGCTTTCTCCGGGGTTAAGACAGCTTGCAGCTCTCTCCCTCTTATTAGCGGGAAAAAAAAAAGCCTAAGGGTTTCGGGAAGGAAGGCTGTGAAGTGATTGGAGGAGACAGCGTAGCTCTTAGCATTTACCAGATGTAAAGACCAAGCTCTCAAGACAAATCTTGTCCTAGACATGCCCTGGCCCCACCATCAAATCACTGCGGGACCATCTGTGTCCCACGCCGTTAGCTAGCAGCTCTTCTGGTCATGCCGTTCAACCGGTCCATACGTCCTGGACGAGAAATTACGTCCCTTTTCGAAGTAACAAGAATAAGTGGGACCGTCAAAAGGGAGCTGTCGTGGCCCAGGGTTATGGTAAGCTTACACCAAGCTTCTTCGACTTCAGTGGAGCTGGAGAAAATGCTTCAGAGTTTCGTCTCAAAGCTACTTTCCTTAGACTAAGAAATGACAAGGTTCAGATGATTGATGAGTCGCCACGCATAACGATCCTTCCTAATCAAAGGTCCGTATGTGCACTGCAGAGATGCAGAGATGGCCTGAGGAGTGGAGGCTGGAGCTGCTGCTCTACTTTGTTGAATGGTCGTAGAGGGAGGCGAAGAAAGAAGATCTCAAATGAAGATTTTATCGAAGATTCATGAAGATTCTCTGTGGATTTTGTTTTCTGTTCTCTGTGCCACTCAGAGCCGCGCCAGCCTTGTAATTCTGTGCAAGTTGCAAGTACAAGTACTGATACTCGTACCGTTATTACAAGTATTGCTGGGAATTGGATATAACTCTCTGCAGAGAAAGAAAGAGGAAAAAGAAGCAGCCAACCGGATTTGAACCAGTGACCTATTGAGCTGCAATCAATTGCTCTACCACTGAGCTATGGCTGCTGACATGCTATTTGGACCCGAAAGACTAGTTTATAGACGTTAGATCCTCGTTTTTTGTTCGACAATAGCGCGGAGAAATTGCGAACGAAAGGGCATGAGCAGCGAATTTCGGGTTTTGCTGAAATCTCGGACTGCATAATGAAGGCGCAATAAAATTCGAATTTCCTATCAGATCAATCTACAGAGCTTTTGTCTTCGTTGGACAGAGTTTTAGAGAGACGTGTCGCGTCTTCATGATAAGCTGATCGATTCTGGTGGAAGAAAGTCGGGCTTCCCAGAGCCCTACGAGGGGCGATGATGGTACTTTGTCTACGCATTCTTCTTCTGATGCTGTTGCGTCTAAGTTACTAGTGAACTGCGTTTATTCTTGAGCGTCCAACTATTCGTGAGATCCCAGCTCGTGAACTGCGTCGGAACTGCTTTGTAATGTCAGATCCAACACCAGCGGTACCGGAAGCTCAGCCTGCTGAGGGTGATTCTGGAAAGTCTAAGATTGGTGATATAGAGGGAGAGAAAGGACCTGAGGAGGATCAGCTCCAGGTCAAGCCCCGGGACCGGGACTTTTACTCCCTAGTTGTGACTGTCACAGACATTAGAGAACTGCCTGTTCTCTCAGAGGTCATACAAAAGCAAGGCGATGAGCTGCATGCTGCGCTATGTGATAAGAACTTTGGTGCACACCTCAAGGTGCAATGCAGGAGGTGGGCTTGTTTACACTGTCTCTTGTGCTTCCATGCAGCGCTCATCTTATTTACCAAGAGTTGCCCTTAATCACGCTCCTCGCTCGCACCACAGGCTCTCGAATCCCACCGTCGTGGAGTTCATTACGACTATTGAGGAATTACAGCGAAAAGCGCCACGGGAGAGCGTCTTCTTCCTCTTTCTAATGGTAAGAAGAGCTTATACTGTGAAGAAGGGGTCATACGTGAAGTGATAGGCAATAGGAGAAGAAGTACTGGATAAGTTGGCACGACCAAGAGAGTCGAGTGCGTGGTTGAAGACGGAGCGATGTAGCAAAGAATGATGGTGAGTCAGAGAAGAGAGATGTAGGGAGAGAGTGCAAGCCCAAATGAGGGAGAATATGGTGCATACAACTCACGGCCTTCGTCTTCTTCTCGCTCATTCCAAGACCTTAGGAGTGGAAGTGACGAAAGGTACCACCAGAAGAGAAGCTTTGTTTCCGTATACCGTCATCGGTTCTGCTTCGACGTGCCTCCTCCCCACTAGAACTTGAACCCTTCCTCCATTTGCTAGCTGTTTCTGAAAAGATTAAACTGCACCTGCTCATTCCTTGAATGGAGTATTTTTCGAGTTGTTTGAGAGCCTCTCTCGCTCTTCTTGCCTTGAACATGGTTCACCAGGGTCAAACAAGGGTTCTTATCTTCTGTGCTCCGACTCTTCCCTCGCTACGACGG
Organism: Hyphochytrium catenoides; assembly: GCA_900088475.1. Lineage (NCBI taxonomy): Eukaryota > Hyphochytriomycetes > Hyphochytriales > Hyphochytriaceae > Hyphochytrium > Hyphochytrium catenoides. Next base: position 12,307 of record FLMG01004300.1, read on the forward strand.
AGGAGCTCATGGCGAGTGCGATAAAGAAGGATAAGCTCTCCCGGCTTCTACACGGTATGGGGGAGAGTCTTTAACCTTCTCTTTCTCCCTTATTTCTTGTCATGCCAAGCTTCTGAGCATCGTCCTTAGATACTCGCTCCCAATGTACTTGCTGTCTGTTCGTTGGTAGCTCTCATGTGCTGCTTGGCAGATCCCTTACGGTACTTTCAGCATTTGGTGGTTGAGGCTACCTCCCGTCTGATTGAGGCTACCTCCCGTCTTACACGAGGTTGCTTTACTTTTAGGCATAAGGTCCAAGGATAAGGTATTAGCTCTGGATCTCTGGCCAGATAACAAAATACTTCGAAGTAGTGCTGGACGGATCACTCACTTGCGTCCAGCTGTAGAAGCAAACTTTCTTCAATCGCTCTACGAGCAAACGTCTGCCCTTAGAAAGAAGGATATTGAGAGTGCACAATTCCAAGAGCTTGTTAACCTGGTCGAAGGACCAGCTGGAACAGCAGGACCCAAAGATGTAGAAGGAAAGAGGAGGAGTCCCTCAAAGAAAGGAGGGAAAATGAGCATCATGGACCAGGCGATGGTACAAGCGGAAGAGGTCGCTGCAGAAAAGGCTCTGGAGGCTGCTGTCGAAGTGAAGAAGCCCTCGACCCTTCGTGTTCTTTTCTCTCGGTCAAGGGAACAGGAGCCATCTTATGCGGATCCAGGAGTGAACCATCTTCACATCATTGGCGCCTGCGCTGGGGATCAGGTGGAGGTATGGACCCGTACGGGCCCGGTCTCTGCCAAACATTATGATGAGCTCCCCTTAGGATGTTACACTTGTCTCCCCCTTAACTTGGTTACTTCTACTCCGCCCAAGAGATTCACTGCTGCCCTTTTATGCTTTCCTACCCTTGGTTCATAGGGACGTGGTTGCTTACTCTGTTCTATGGTCTGTGACATTTCGTCAGGTCTCCCTTACCACCGACAAAAAGAACCTCTTCTTAAGTTACTTGATTCATGGAATAAGAGGCCTCGCCAGCTTCGATTGGAGAAAGTTCCATACCAGCTCTCCATCATCTCTTAAAACGCTTCTAGGAGAAGGACCTCCGCCCTGTCTCCACGAGTTTGTGCGCTCCAAATGGCTGGCTTATTATCTTCAACAAGAAATGCGCCTTGCGGGCGAGAGAGTAGAGAGAGCGGAGAAGGAAATAAAAGAGAATAGAGAACGAGTTATAAACTCTGTCCCTTTGGTGGGAGAGAAGCCTGTCCACAGCCAGACCGTCCAGCTAGTGGGTTTCGTACCCGGCTATGACATCGCGGTGTGCAAAACTCCACGTAAGCGGCCGATTATACTCATATACTCATACTTCACTGCGTCTTTGCTCAGCTCGTCCTAGTCGTCACTTTTCTGAGATAGTTTTGTGCAGTGAACAGTTATTCACGTTCCACATCCATTGGTCTGTTAACCTTTCTTCTCCTCTTCTTCCTCAACTTCGTTTCGTACTCTCGTCCACTCTATCCCCAACATTTCTCAATAGGAGTGCTCTCTCCGCCTCCAAAGGCCCCAGAAGTGAGAGGATTTATCCCACGCGGACTCTCTCTAATCTGGAGAGTGGACACATCGGCCTTCCAACCTCTGGCTCCTGGAATAGTTGCATTTGAGATACAGAGGAAGGTAAATTGGCTCTTTCTACGGTTTCTCCTTGCTATGATCTGCCCGAAGCAAAGCTGTCTGTCTATCTTTACGCATTTTTCTGTCTTGTCAGCCCTCGTTCTCAGTTTTTCTCTAAGGCTTCACTACCCGCATCATCCATTAATGTATCCCAACTCTATTCAGGCTGAGAATAGCAGAATGGGATGGGAGCACGCGGGTCTTGCCCTTCGACTGAATGAGATGAGCCATCTGATCCCCGAAGCTCCTGACGGAGAGAAGCGTGAAGTAATTCTCACGGACCCATCTCTCTCCGTCTCAATGGGAGCATCCGAAGGAGCACCTACGCTGACTTCTCAACAGATAATGACATTCCGGCACACAATCGCTGGCCTTGTACCCGATGTTCAATACCGGTCTTCTTCTCCTCTTTCTCAAGTCTCCTAGTCCATGCCACATCACATCACCTGGGAATCCTTCCATCTCTGCTTGCACTATTTGTTCGCTGATGTCTACTGACAGTCTCGCCTAGGTCCTTCTTTTCTTCCTTGCCCCACTGTTTAATAGAAAATGCCCCTAAATGCCTGGTGTTTGATGTCACTGCCTGACTGTTCTCCTCGTTCAGATACCGAGTCCGGGCGCTAAGTGGAGGAGGATGGGGCGATTTGTCCCCTCCCTCAGGACTTGTAAGGACATTACGAGCTGGAGATAAAGAGAAGAAACTCAGCCACTTTCCTCCCCAAAAAAGAGAAGCGGATGATAACTTGGGGTCACTAGTGCTGGCCTTATCGAAAAATCACTTTGACAGAGCTGCTCAGCTGAAGCACTTTGGCCGACTGTCTTGGATTTTGGCGGAAAGCGGAGGTAGGATGGCAGTATAGTTTTTCTTCCTCTTTGCTCTTCTTCCTCAATAGAATATCCGTCCGATCACCCTCTTTTGTCTCTCTGGATATTCTTTCCATCAAATCCCATAGGTATCTCTCTTGTTTGGCGCACTTTCTCCTCGTGCCTTGATCTCCCGAAATCTGCCCGCTAATGCTCGACACATGCTCTCTCTCTCTTTGGATTGTGGATAACATAAGTATGACCTATTTTTTTTTTGCTCCATATGGCGCAGAGGAAGGTTTGCCGGGATACGGAAATCATGCAATTTTGTCCAGTGAGATGGCTAGCACTCTCCTAGAGAGAGGACACGAGGCAAGGAGACGGTTCTCCTTGGACCCTCTCCTGGCGGAGAGAGTCAGCGTTGCCCTGGCTCTTTGCGCCCTCAAAGGTTTGAAGCCTCACTCTTCGATTTGTTTGCTTGTGCTCTTGTCGTCTCTTAATCTTACTTCTTTGTGTGGGAAGTGCATTTCTGTCTACACCTGGTGTCCTAGCGGATTGGGGCTGCCATACTTGTTCATTCTTTCTCTCTCTTGTCCCTCTCTTTATCTGTCTGTGTCTCTCTTTCTCTTCACAAACGGTTCGTCTTCGTCTTCCCTCCGTCACTTCGGAAGGGTATTCTCTTACGATAGACCATCTACGTTCTCATCTCACTGCTTTCCTTGTCTCTGCCATAGTCCCAGTGCTGAGAGAGAGAGTTACAAAGCTTATTAAGGAGGCACAAGATGCATTTCCTGCCCAACTCCATCCAGAGCTCCACATCGCTACCCAGAGGGCTCTTGACAGATTGTCGCAGCCATAGAGCTATTGACATACTCCTAGATTAGATAGAGGGCCAGACATCTTGTCATAGCTATAGAGAGAGACATCACTTAACAAGAGAGAGAGAGAGAATTGTGGAGGGAGGAGGCTACTGGAACACACGGCTATCATAGAAAGGGATTAATCCTCTTTATAGGGTTACGTCCCACGTTATAGGGTTATGTACTGTCGTCTAACAAGTGCAGCAGGATACAACGATCTTCTTCTTAGCGAAGCAGCAGAGAAGAGACAGCAAAGCAGTAAGGTCAACCAACGAAAGGAATGAAGGCGGGAAGGGAAAGACACGAACTCTTTCTCAGGAAGAGAGATTCCCGGATTGGAAATTGAAATGAGAGTGTGGCATCACACTCTGGTGCTCCTATCAAGGAAACAGGAGAGAGAAGAAAGAGACAGCAGGCGGCGAGAGAGGAAAGGATGCCAGCTCTTGGCTTTCTTTCCTTCTTCAACGAGTGGGAGATGCCGCCGGTCTCCTCTTCCTATCCTCAACGCAGAAGGAGGTCGTCAAGGATTCTAAGGTATATAATGAAGGGAACAAGACGCATGTAAAGGATAGGAAGACACTGCCCAGTGGAAGCGAGGCAGCACGCACAGTGACGTAAATATGAAGCAGGAGAATCACACCGAGAGAAAGGGAAGACAGGAGCGATTAAGGTCTTCTCCCATTCCCTTAGCAGATCTTTGCAACCTTCGCAGCTCTAACCACGGGGTTCTGCTCTGCAAGCTTTCTCTTGTTGCTCAACTTGTAGTCAAACGTGCACTTGTGCGACTCTGCCATTCGGTGCGATGTGCAGAAGGTGTAACCGCACCGGCAGGTGACTGCCGCTAAGGGGACCTTCTTGCTGCATTCCCAGCATTTTCTTCTGTTCTTCTGGACTGGCTTGGCCTCCTCTACCGGAGCGGGAGCAGGCGAGATAGAGACTGAGGGAGAGGAGAGAGATACTAGAGGAGAGAGAGGGGCAACAGCTGCCTCTGCAATTCGTCTGTTGAAGACGGCGGCAGACGATGGAGACCGAGAGAGACGAGAAAAGTCGATGAATCTGCCTGTTCTACCGTCCAGGTTCTCAAAGACATTCATCAGCTGCTTCTCTCTTACGCCAAGCATGTGTGCAAGGGAGCTGAAGACGACGGTATCGTCATTGAGCTGCTCATCGTACTCGCCGTCCTCTTCTTCATCATCGTAGTCCGAGAAAGAGTCTTCATCTTCCGAGTCTCCATTTGACATTGCACTGTAGGTACTGACAATCTTTGCAATCACAGCAAGCTTGTACCGCTGTTCAGGAGTCAAGGTTATTGTCTGTCGTCTGGAAAGCTCTGGAACTGATGGCACGAAGGCCTCTGTCCCTATCGAGCTTGGTAAGCCGCCGTCTGTGCTGCTACTACTATTCCTATTGATCGGGCTATTGCTGCTTCGGCCAGATGGAGACTCAGCTGAGAGACCCAAAGGTGCTACTGAGGTGTTAATGGCGGGAGGGGCCACGCGGGCGCCATCACACTCGCACTTGCCGCTAGTGGCGCTGCTGGACACAGCTTCTGGCTGAGGAACAGAGGCCAGAGGCTCCTTGCCGATGTCGTTGTTATTGTTCATGGCTGTGTGAGAGTCTATGAGGTTTATCCACGCCAGAGGGAGAGAGATGAGAAGGAAGCAAGCGGAAGAGAAAGGAAGGATCTATACGCTATAGAGGCGTGCTCTAATCCGCGGCTTTGGCGGCACCTGGACGCGGCAGAGACGGAAGAAAGGAGACTGATGAGCGTCAGGTGAGGGCTCTTAAGACGCGGATGTGCCGGCGAAAGTGCTACTGAGTGTAGAACGTAGCGCGTGACGCTGGGTAAAAGAACGGAAAGCTTCCACGGAACAAAAGCAATGAGGAAAAAAGAGTGAAGAGAGACCTTGTGTTGCTTGGAGAGCGAGCGGTCGAGTGAGGGTAAGAGAAGACGACGGAGATGCTCGTTCCGCTTGTCTCTCTCTTCGTTCTGCGCTCCCAGGACCCAATCCTCTCTCTTCCTCTCTCCTCTCTCGTGTGCAGTACAGGAGGGACGGAAAAGTGGGAAGCGTGCTGACTTCCAAAAGCGGTCTCTCTCAGAGAGAGAGAGAGAGAGAGAGAGAGGAGGTAACTTTGGGGACGTCACAGTCTTAGTTGGGTCTCAGTCTGTCTAACGTTGGCACTTGCACGTGGAGAGGAATATTATCCTCTTTCGGAAAGACGAAAAGAAGAGAGATCGAGAGGACAGAACGTCGCCGTCGGTTTATTTGGCTCACTTCTTTCTTCGCGCCGTGGCTTCTACAGGCAGAACAGGGCGGAACCTCCAGAGGGAAGACACAGAGAAGCGAAGAAAGAGTAACAGAAAAGAAGGAAAGACCAGGAAGGCAAAAGGGGAGCAGAGAGAGAGAGAGAGAGAGGACAAGAACGAGAGAGCCTTTTATGGGCTTGTGTATGGGTGCATCTGTACAGTTCTAAGTGGACGCAAGCTGAAAAAGAAACAGTGGGAGAAAAAGAGAGAGAGAGAGAGAGAGAGAGAGAGAGAGAGAAAGAGAGAGAGAGAGAGAGTCTTGGTCACACCCTGTCTCTCTCTCTCTTCTATTTTCCTGAGATGGAGATGATAACCACCTCCACAATGGGACCAAGCTCATCCTATACATACGCCTATAACCTCTCTCTTTTACTAGCTAGAGTGTGAAGCCACCTGAACATAGACCGCCTGCAGCTTTTGTCCCTTGAGAAGGGAAAAGTGGGGCAAAAGTCGACCCTGTAACCCTCATCTTTAGCCTCTCCTCTCCCTTGACTCTGTCTCGCCCATCCTCTACTCTGTCTCTCAAATGCAAGGTATTCATTATTGATAACTGGCACCTTGGACAGAGTAAAAGGTATCTAGTGGGCCTCGTACTCTCTCAGCACACCTGCTCACCTTTTTACATTTTTCCTTTCATCACATTCTGTCTTTGGCTCTCCCAAACTCTGTCTCTTAGTCTGTCCAATGTAAAAGCCCTATTTCTCATATCTTTTCCCCAAGGTTCTCCATCTCTCCCTTTTATCGTCCTCTCGCAGAAGTGTCACAACGGTCCAGACAGAGGCTTTGCATGTGATGTCTCCCTCCTATCTCTCTCTCGCTGACCCCTCACGAGTGTGACCAACAGGGAGGAAGTCCAAGCGGCATACGTTTGGGTCGCTCCTTCTTTTGGCATCCAGAATAGCTCGGTAGGGTGGTTCTAATTGCGGCTTATTATCAGGAATGATAGGACGATAGCGGCAAAAGCAAAAGTTTTAGTTGCAGCGGCTCTTTCTCTCTTTCTTCCCTCTCTCTCTCTCTCTCTCTCTCTCTCTCTCTCTTTATCTCTCTCTCTCTTTGTCGTCCCCAGCTTTTTGGTCTTTCTTTTGTCTCTCTCTCTCTCTTTCTCTCACATGGTCTCTCCTCTTTCTTCCCGTCCGCAGGATCGAAGGATCTTAAAGTCGGCCCTTCGATAGATTTCATGGAGAGAGATTCTCTCTCTTCTATGCCTCTCCGGGCCGAGCAGTTCTAGAGAGTGAGACAGGCTCGTTCTCTCTCTCTCTCTTCTCTTTCTCTCTCTCTCTTTTGCCACCGTTTATTATCTGATCTTTCTGTCCTTGTGTTTCTTTACACTCTTATTAGAACTATTCCTTTTGTTCGATGCATGATAAAGTCTGCGGAAGAATGACTGCAAGCCAGAATAAAGAATCAACGAGAGAAAGAAAGAGAGAAAGAGACCTGACCAGAGCTCTGACATAGCAAGACGACATGGAAAGAGTGAAGAGAGAGAGAGAGACAGAAAGAAAGACAGAAAGAAAAGAAAAGAGAGAGGATGGAACCTTTTTCCTGCCGTTACATTTCTTGATCCTTGTGATGCTGCCCCAGCGTCTCTCTTGGGCTTTATCCACACAGTTTATCTATCTTTCTATTCTTTCTTCTCTCTCTCTCTTCCTCTCTTCTCTCTCTCTCTCTCTCTCCCGTTTTGTCTGTCTCAGCTCTCTCATCTTCCTCTGTTTCGTACCGCCCTCTGTCTCTGCTCTCCCTTCGTAACCTCTTTGGCTCACTTTATCCCCTGTCCATCGGTCTCTGTCTCCTGCTTTTTCTCTCTTCTTTTCTCTCCTGGAAGGCAATAAACAGGGAGAGTGAACCAAAAACTTTGAGGAGGAAGAGAAAAGACATCACTTTTGGCCTTCAACCTCAACAAAGGACCCTCTACAAAGCGTGTTTTCTAGACGATGAACGGGAAGAAAAAACGAGGGAAGAGAGTTCGCTTTCTCTCTCTCTCTCTCTTTCTCTGTCTCTTTCTCTCTATTTTTTCTCCTATCTCTCTCTCTTTCCCCTCCTGAGCCTTTATATTTTTATAGACCAACGCGACTTCTTGTGCGGCACAGCCCTTGTCTCACTGGCCACTTTCTCCCTTTCGCGGCTGCCTTGAACTCAGTTCCAGTGCCCATCTCGTTCGCCATCACAAAGGCCAAAGAAGACAGACTGTGACGTGCGAGAGATCAGAAGGGCCAAAGGAAAATGAGAGAGAGAAGGCTGGAGAAAGAGAGAGAGAGGAATAGCTCTCTCCTTGTTGGGAGCAGCTTGTACTCGTACGAGGAAAAGAAACGTGGGCTGTGAACGAGATGCAGCTTGGCCTAGGAAAAGAACCAAGTGAAAAGGGAGAAAGAGAGAAAGAGAGAGAGAGAAAGAGAGAGAGATTTCAAGAGAGAGAGTTGTTGGATAACTTTCTCCATCTATGATATAATCTTTCTCTTCTTTCCACTGTTCTAGTAGCTTAGTTCTTTTATCTCCACGTTACTCTGGCTGTCCAACTGATTGGGGGAGCTCACCATTGCTGTCCGTTTCTTGTGAAAAAGAGATGTCTTGGTTTTCAGTCAACTTTCTAACAAGTTTCATTCGGTAGACATCTAATTCGGGAATAGCTGTACGAAACAGCCTTGAAAACTTGCTCTGTTTTGGCTATCGTGTGAAAATACCAGGGCCGGGGGCGTTATTTAACAACCTTGGGTAGATACCAGTGGCAAGGCGTTACATTGTGGTCAAGCGTCATCATCAGGTGGAGCCATTTTATTAATTGCCAGTGAGCAAAGAGTTGGAACGAAGTGAGAGGAAGCTGCGTGCAAGGTCCACCCAGCGACTACCCCTTCTAGTCACAGCTGGTCTCTCCCTCTCCTTCGTCCACATCGGGCTGGACCAGCCGGAGAAAGATCTCTAGAGCTTCTCTTCGCTATAAGTGCACTGTGGTGGTCAACCTTCTCACCATGACGTGTACAATATTCACTGGAGGAGAGACAAAGGTGTGGTTGCTGGCGGTGGAGAAGCAACAGGAGGAAGAAGGCTGACTCATTACAAATAGTCCATCTTTCACGTGCTGCTGCTGGGTGAGAGTCTCTCTCGCACCTCGCACCTTGCTTCTCACAGATCCTCTGTCGGCTTTTGATGACACGACGGAGACTACGCCTGCCACCCATTCCCTGAAGAGGACCTCCCATCGTAATTTCTTCGTATGCAAGGTCTTCCTTCCTTTTTCGTTCTTTTGCTAGAGTGCCGGTGGTCGTCTCCTTCGCTTTTGACGGCCATGTCACGACAACCTGAGTTTACGCTCAGGTAAAAAAAGACTCTATGATAAACAAAAGCTAACCTTCCCGAGAGGAATCGAACAACTAGTTGTAAAACGCTTCAAGGATGAGTGTTGCTGGGCAGCATGCGACAGGGATGGTACAAGAAAAGAGATTCTTTATTACGTGCTTTGAGAAGTGAGCTCTAAGGTCGAGGTGCTGGACAATGGGCGACTGCGGGCGGAACCTTGAAGGAGTTGGACGGTAGGCAACAGGTGTTCTTCAAACTGAGGCACCGCGGGGCCCTGGTAGTATTGACGTGTCTTTCTCTTCCTTTCTTGTTTCAGGGTGCCCGAGCAGGCGATGAAGCTCCAATGGATTGGAACAATTTTTTGCCGTTGTTCTCTCGTGGTGTCCTCTTCCAAAGTTCCTACTATCTCTATTATTAGTCCACTGACAGTGAACAAGAGAAACAGCCCTATTTCCAGTTACAATGTCAGAGGTCTTTCCTTGAGCTGAGTTTGAACCGATCACTGGCGTTTTAGGATTATAGTTCTTAATTGATGCTCCTGCTGGTGCGTGCAGCCAAAGGTAACCCTGTGGTGTTTTGCCCTTCACGCAACGCCACTCATCCTCTTGATTCTTCTTAAGGCTTCACTTTGATCTTAGTAGTAGGATCATTCGCTGGTGGAAGATGAACTCGCAGCGGAGTAGGTAGCAAACAGGAGAGAACACCACATATCTTGGCTAGTCTAGATTGTTGGTTGGGCTAGGTCAGTGATCATGACTTCATCGTTAATCAGTATGGCTTTGAGCAAAGCACTACTTTCATCCTGATGACACTACAAGCGCACCAATGAAACACTAAGACCACTGCTCGTTCTCGCAGCGGCGGAGCGGCGGCCATACTTATCTCTATCATTGTCTAGTCAAGCACTTATGATCTGGCCTAACAGGAGCAGTCCTGCAGTCCATGTAAGGAAGAGCAGGAGGCTTCAACCGACGGTGCTTGCCTCTCTCTCTTTCTCTATCATCTTCCCTGCTCACAGGATTCACATCATCATCTCTAGACAACGATGATGATGATGATGATCAAATATTATCACTTATAACACCGAAACAAAGAGTTTGCAAAAGAAAATGATCGATGATGACGATTATAAAAATAAGGTTTACACTAAATTATTAGTGTGTGGGAACCGTGATAAGCCTGAAGTACCGACAGATCCAAAGAAACCTAGAACTATATTCTGTACACGTGAATAAGGCTTTATAAAACTTGTTATTGTACTGTCACGACCCTAGAAGAACCACCTCTTCCGAACTTAAATAGTAAAAGCTTCTTCAATGTGATCGATCTTCTTCTGCTGATAATTCTCGGCATCACTCGTCACTCGTCTTCTCGACTGTCGATGGCTTTATCTTTTCATCTCAGAGTCTCTTTGCCATCCATAAAGAAGATGCCCTTCAGGTGATGCAGCAGTAGTTGCACCTCCTCCTCCTGCTTGCCCTGTCGATTGTGATGAGAAGAGTCTCGTCGAAGCTTCTTCTTCTTCTTCTCTTCTTTCTCCTATCGTTATAGCTGAGGATCTAATAACTACAATTCTTCCTTCCTCTGATAACGATAGTGAAGAAGAGAGAGTTGATGATCATAAAAAAAAAAGAAAGCCTTTGTAGCTCTTCTTGCTTGTCCCTTCTTCTTCTCCTTATTTCAAGGTGATCAGCAGCTACTTCATTGCATAACTACTACGACGTAATAAGTGAGAACCACTAGGATAATAACTATGGCGTAAAAGGAATATCTGTGAAAAGAATCAGAAAGTATCGGAGGCCAGCAGAAAAAACAAACGCCCACGCGGGGATTTGAACCCCGGATCTCCTGCTCCGGAGGCAGACGCCTTATCCACTAGGCCACGCGAGCACTTCTGATGGAATAACTACCACCTATCTCTCTAACAATACCATAGTCCATGTAGTCCATAGTCCATGACACAGATAACCCCACCACAGTTACTGTCCAGATCTACTCTGTGATCTCTGGTACAAGTAACTGATAGAGAACAGGAACAGGCATCATCAGAATCCAAGTTCTATTGAGTTCGTGGGATCCTCCTCCGCTTTTGACAATCTTCTTCTTCCGCAGCCACCTGTCCCCGCCACACTGATCAATCTGATCTTCATCGCACTGATCAAGCAGCAGCACTTGTCCACACATCATCATCATGGGTCGTCTGCTTCGCGCCTGAAGCCTTGTAGACCATGTCCTCCTCTGCGTCGAAGCTTCAGATTGGCCTCGTTGGCGCCGGTAACATCGGCACCGCCCTAGCGCGTCATTTCCGGCGCATCGGCCACGACGTACTTCTGTCAAACTCACGTGGTCCGGAGACTCTCGCAGACCTTGCCAAACAACTGAATGTGAAGGCTGTCACGAATGCCGAAGCGGCGAAGGCAAAGGACATCGTCGTCATCTCGATACCCATGGTATTCACGCCCAAGCTGAAGCCCCTCTTTGAAGCTGTACCGAGCTCGGTCATCGTCATCGATACCAACAATTACTATCCCGGTTTTCGCGATGACATAATCGATGAGATCGAAACCTCGCAGATCGATAGTGCCTGGGTTGCGAAGCAGATTGGTCGTCCCGTCGTGAAGGCATTCAACTCAATCGGCCACCGGAGTCTAGAGACGTTGGGGAAACCGAAGGGCGCGGCAGGGCGCGTCGCACTCGCAGTTAGCGGCGAGCCAGAGGAGCATCGCAAGCGTGTGATGGATCTAGTTGATGCCATCGGGTTTGATCCAATTGACAATGGCGATCTTTCCAACTCTTGGCGTCAGCAGCCAGGCACGCCCGGCTATTGCGAGGACCTCAGCGCCGAGGACTTACGAGAACGTCTCGCCTCGGCTGAGAAGAAGAGACTAGCCGAATACCGGGCTGCGTCAGAGGAGATGGCGCGCAAGTACGCCCCAGAGATGGTCGAACAGCAGCGGCACGCAGTAAGGAAGCATCAGATAACTTGAGATGCTCTTATGTTACTACTTCTCTTTCTTCCCCGCCATCACATTCTTCTGCCTGAAGACCAGACCCCTGTCAAACCAGACGCTAGGTCCAGCTCGCTCTTACTGTCGGAAAGCTCCAGCAATGTCCAAAGATTTTGACTTCAACATATAGCTGCCTCCTAAAGGTTTTGCTGCCGGCACTATCTGCTCATTATCTGCACCAGAGACTCCGTTTGACTCATCTGGGACTACTACCTTTGAGCTACTGGGAATGTAGGCGTAATATCAAGTATATAAACCTAAAAAAGCTCAGCAAACGCTCACCATCATCAGTCGACTAACCCTTCAGTGACCGCACCTGGAAGTGGGTCTGCACCATGCTTCCACGAGCCCGTCAGAGGACAGGCCCCATCACCCTTCCAGCGTGTGTTGTTAGAGAGCAACGGAGGTGCGCTATAGGCCTATCAGTCAGTCCCGAAAGTGTCAATCCCATTCCTCCACAATCAATCAGAAGAGATCTTCTCTATCTACGGAGGATGGAGTGCACAATATCTGTTGTTCGCCCGGCGACTCCTATTATTATGCCTGGAGTGGTGAAGATCAGAAGAATCTCCCTCTTGTTGATGGAAGGGGGGGCACATTCTCGCCCTTCTTTGACGTCCTACGAGTACTAGCTAGAGACGACGATACGCCGCACTAATAGTTAGCGTTACATCTCTTCCTTCACTGCGGCATCTGGCGGCACTGCTCGCATACTAACTGGATTAAGAATAATTGTGAAGCTTGCTGACACTGAATGCTGCTGATGCTGAGGGTGATGCTGCTGGCGATGATGACCGAGTCTTTGATGAGTGATGGTGACTACTACCATAAGCTCTGTGGTTGATGGGCAGAGTGAGGATTCGCTAGAGCTAAGCTGAGTCTGAGCGCAGGTTGCTACCTACCCTAAGCCTAAATATTCTAACGTGAGCCATCGAGGTATCTAGGAATGTGAACCGAGTGAACACTTGTACTATTCTGTAAGAGTAGTAGCCCGTCGCTCTCCACAGATGAGGAATAGGAGTGAGAGCTAGATCGTCAAAGTCTTCATAGCCAAGATGCAGACGTGATGTGCCACATGTCTAGCAGTGAGGATGTGTCTGATGATTGAACTATGAGCACGGCTTGAGCTTGGCTCCAGAGATTGATGAGAGATGAGAATAAACGCTGCAGTCTGCGGTGCCCAACGTCTAGCCGTTAGCGGCTCCTCTATAGAGTGGAGGATACGTACGTTACCGGTTATCACTGAGAGCTGTGACGATCAGGAATCGGTAGGCTGAGCGTAACAGTAGTTCCACTGTAGGGAAAGTGGCGATGAAGAAGATTCAGAGAAATCTTATAAACTTCATCCAGGTGGTGACAGTGGTGATGGGTGATGGGAGGACAGGCACGACTGTCATTGCCCTTCTTGGACCTCTAGCGAGGGAGTACTAGCTCCTAGAGAGGGAGATCAGAGACGCTGCACTACTAGTTCCACGGCTCAAGCCTTCTCTTCCTTCACTGGCGGCATCTCCTCTCGTCTCTGGCGGCGGCTTGGGACTGGCTGCTGGTGGATGTAACAACAGTGGTAAATAAACAAGGGCGAAAGAAGAAGTGAGGGACGAGGTGAGTGCTGATGGGTAACAGGTGACCTTGTTCATTAGTGCGTTGCTCCTTTATTAGGAGAGCTGTTGGGACGACGTAGGCATAGTAACAGAAAGGGCTGCAGTTTCTTTCCGTCATGAGTCTCTCTTTTCTTCTTACGTGGAGATTATTATTCAAATCTTACATTGCTAGATAATAGAGACCCCGTCTTGGCCCCTTCTCTCTATTTGTTCGCATCCTTCTTGATATATAGAAGCTCAGATGTTCCCTTCTTCCCCTACCACTTCTTTTATGACATGATGTAGGGTAAAGCTGAATCTGCAATAATGGCTATCAAAGCGTGGTATATGGATGATTCCGAAGAGGATCAGCGGCTGCCGCATAAGCAGGAACCCTACAACCCAGTTGATGCCACTGTTTTGGAGCGCCTGGGCGTCCTTTACTGGCAGCTAGACCCCAACCTTCCAGCTGAAGACCCTGCCTTGGCAAAGATCAAGGAGGAACGGGGCTATAACTACACGTGCGTAGGAGTCCTACTCTAAAGTCCTACGTCGTCTTCTACTAGAACGTACAATCTTCTTACGGCTGGCGCTGACTACTAGAAGCACCCTTCGTCTCTTAGCTCTTCTGGACTCTACTTGCAGCTCTCACCCTCTTTGCCATACATTAAGCACCAGTGGAGCGCCCGGAGCACAGATCCATTTGCTCTTACCGCTTCGTTCTTTTTTTTTTCCAAAGCTTTTTGCCTGCAACCCTCTGGAGCAATGATCTTACAGATGCTAACCTTCGAGGTCCGTCTTCTCAGGGATGTTATCACTATTTCCAAGGATAAACTGCCTAACTATGAAGAGAAGATCAAGACGTTCTTTGAGGAGCACATCCACACCGACGAAGAGATCCGCCTCTGTCTGGAAGGGTCAGGATACTTTGACATTCGAGATGCCGAGGATCAATGGATTCGCGTGCATTTGAAGGCCGGAGAGATGATTGTTCTTCCAGCGGGCAGCTATCATCGCTTTACCTTGGACTCTGACAACTATATCAAAGCCATGAGGCTGTTTCAAGGAGACCCCGTCTGGACTCCTCTGAATCGGCCACATGAGTCCGACCATACGAAGGCACGGCTTCACTATGTAGAGCAGTATCTGTCTCGACCCTAGAAGAAGGTTGGACGATGACTCACAGCTTTCTGCACAAAGCAAAAAAGAGATCTCAATGCAAAGTTCAGCACATGACTGAGAGGAAGGTACTTTCTATCACTATAAAGCCCAATAGCGGGACAATTGGAGAGTTGCTAGGCAGCGGCTGACAAGGAAAGCTACTGAGCCGTGTGGACTCATCTAATAGAGTCCTTCGCTTCAATGAAAGAGTGCGAGTGGAGACGAAGAAGACAAAGAGTCGAGCAGCATAAGACACCGAAGAGGAATCTAGACATGAACGAGAACGGCGGCGCTCTAGCAAGTTCCTTTGTTAGCCACAAGCGAGAGGTGATGAAGAAAGACGGCTGTGACGTGGATGACATAGGAGGATATGCCAAAACAGGAGGACAGCAGCCGGAAGGAGAAAGCAGCAGAGCGAAGCAGGGCGACCAAAAAGGAGAGGGAGAGAGAGAAAGAGAGAGAGAGAGAGAGAGACAACAAGCAGAGGAGACAGGGCCATCATCATCAGAATGCTTCTGACCTTTCATATCGGACCATTCCCGACTATTCCAAATAACAAAGGTTCAAACTCGTAATATTAAGGATAACGATTTCCGTTATTCTACACAGTACTGGTCCTAGTGCAGACAATACTGCACATAATTCTTATGGCAGCAGCTGAACCGGAATATCCTCAGGTCTAGCCTTGTGTTAATGAAAATATTATTGTTGCGTACGGTTTAGGATTGGGTATCAGAAGGCAGAGAAGTGCGTTCTGAGAGCAGTTGGCGTCTCCACCAACAGTTCAAAAGCTTCAAAAGCTCTTCCTCAGGGATCTGCATATTGAAGATTGGAGATCGGAGAGTCAGAGGTTAGAGCTTGATAACAGACGATCTCTAGCTCATCGAGGGGAGCCTCCTGAGAAGACGCTGTCATAACTTATTATTCTGGCTCTAAAGAAGCAGCTACCCTTTGAATAGGACCAGAATGGCGATCGAGGCGTGGTACATGGATGACTCTTCAGAGGATCAGCGGCTCCCTCATAAGCAGCAGCCCAACAAGCCTGCCAGTGGCCGCGTGCTTGACGATCTTGGAGTTTTCTACTGGAAGTTGGATGCCACGAATCCTACTGAGGACCCTGAGTTCAAGAAGATTAAGGAGAAGCGCGGATACAACTACACGTGAGCGCACTAACATCTGATTGTCTGCCCCTCTCTTGATCTCTCTTTGCCGTCGCTTCTCGATGGCTGAAGACTGATAGCTGATAGATTAGCTTCGCTCTCCTTCGTCCTCTATGTCCGTTGCTCACATGCCCTTGCTCTTGCAGTGATGTCATTACGATTGCCAAAGACAAGCTGCCTAACTATGAAGAGAAGATCAAGACGTTCTTTGAGGAGCACATCCACACCGACGAGGAGATCCGCCTCTGTCTGGAAGGGTCAGGATACTTTGACATCCGCGACTTCAAGGATCAGTGGATTCGCGTGCATCTTAAGGCCGGAGAGATGATCGTCCTTCCTGCGGGCAGCTATCATCGCTTTACCTTGGACTCTGACAACTATATC
>FLMG01004306.1:2771-19127 GCA_900088475.1 Hyphochytrium catenoides
TCTCTCTCACATACAATGCCATGCCAGCTTACTCTTGTTCCATTGTTTGGACGCTTTGATGGGACGCGTCCCAGTCAGAGGCTAGGATTGCCCTGTTCTTACTCTAACAAAGGCAGCCGCGTCCCCTTCCTAAAAGCCACAGCACTCACATATCTGTTCGCGTTTGGACGTGATCTTCTACGGAGAGATGCGAAAGGAATGGCACGTTGCCGGCCAGTGTTATGCTAGATTCCCTTTGGCACTTGCAGGAAGAGAACCCTTAGAAGGAGGAGTCGTCAGCAGGAGAGATGAGGAAAAGGAAAGCAGATAAGCTCTGCCAGCAGAACAAATGCGCCGGCCAGTGTCGGGCTAACTGTTGGGAGGCAAAGAGAGAGAGAGAGAGGAAAGACAGAGGCATCGCGCTCACTTAGCAGCCAGGGAGAGATGGCTCTTCTTGCTTTGGATTGAGCAGAGCAGGACAGACAAGAAAGACTACGACTATCGGACTGGAGACAGTTTCTATGCTGCCAAAGGAAAAGAGCTTTGAAGCCTGACGAGGAGCCAGACCTGACCATGGAATGGGAACCAGGCAAAGAGCTGAGAGCGAGAAGGGAAATGAGGAAGAAGCAGGAAGAAGTTGGAAGAGCCTAAAGACTGCTTTGCGCCTCTTCTTCTTCATCGGAAGCGCTAGCATTAACTGAGAGAAAGGACCACGAACTGCTCCACTAGAGCTCATGGAAGGGAGGAAGGAAGAAGAAGCACCTCGCTGCTCTTGATTAACGTTTATAATGATAATAGAAGAAGGTCCCATCGACCGACAATGAGGAGATAAGTGCTTCTGTGAGCAGAGAAGGTAAGATGATTGAACGGAAGAGGGCGCCGAAGACGAAGGGAGGAGGCAGATGATGAAGGATGGTAGAGACCATAGGAGGAAAGAGTGGAAAAGGAGAACGAAGGCGCTCTCTCTCTCTGTTTCTCCCTCCCAGCACCAGAGCCCGCTATGGCTCCGTAGAGATTGTTCACCGGCCAAGAACGGACGGAAGCAGATCAAGGACAGTAGTAGGGGCAAGACGAGAGGAGAATGAAGAGATGACTCGAAGAGAATGGTCTCTCTCTCTCTCTTCTCTTTCTCTCTCTAGCTCCTTCCAGCACCTTAGAAGGCTCTGTGGTCCATTAGAGACACCTCACTTCTCAGTGTTCTTCTTGATGTTTCGGCATTCTGCTGAGACGCGACTATCGATGAGCCTATCAACGTTCCCACACTGGTTACTCCCAGGGTAGTGTAGAGGGCGATCTTTACAATGCGTCTCCAGTCCCGTGTGAGCTTCGTGTATGCAGCTTTCTCCTCCCTCAGGAACTGCTCAGCCTTAGCAAGTGAGGTTTCCGCCCCCACTAGTTTTCTCTCCTCCAGCACTTTCTGAGAGGCTTTGACAAACCTCTGCAAGATCGCGACATCTTTCCCTGAAAGGCCCGGCCACCCTTCGACCAAACCGCTTAACGTTATCAGCTGCTGCTGATATTTGCTAATGTCAGAGTGAGACGGCGGGCTCAACTCATCTCCTTTAATCAGGTTTTCCTTGACAAGCGGTGATCCGTCTGGCAGAGTATATTCAGTAGGTAGTGATGCGAGTTCTTCGCGGGCTTGATTCCATTCATCTGTTGCTGTCTTCAGGGATGTCTGCTCCTGTTTCCCCTCAACGGGCTCTTTATGTCGAAGGGCCAACTGGTACTCTTCTCTAGCGCTCTTGAGAACCGTAGTCGCGTCTTCGAATTTTTTTAACGCTATTCCATACTGCAGTACTCTCCGCTTCACTATCGTAGTCAGCTGCGATATACGTTCTCTGACCGTTGAGGGAATACTTGCCTGGGCCTTGGCATCGATCTGTGCTAGCTCGTATGCATGTTGATTTGGATCAGTAGCAGCAACCCTTGCATTTTGAAGTTCCGTCTGTGCGTAATTCACTCGGTTGAGAGCTTCACTAAGGCGGTTGTCAGCATCGTGCAGCGCAGGAGCTTGGTCTGGAGAGTTTTGCTGCGGTGATTTGCTCCTGCCCAGCCACCCTGGTCGTCCTGTTCGTCCCTGCCTCGATCCAGTGGTCCTGGTGCCTGTCCTCTGGAAAAGGTTTTTGAGGGGCCCCACCACCTTACTCTTAACAACCCCACTAGCTCCTTTATAAATGGGGGGTAGTCCAGCACATGATGGCTCAGTGAAGTGCAGGAGTAGGAGAGAGAGAAGAGCAAGGGCGATCAGGTAACGTTGGGAGGAACAAACTCTTCGTCGTCCGCTCTTTCCTCTCTCTTGTTTCATAAGCAATGGACGACTCATCATGCTTGGTGGGAAGAACACGCCCAGAAGTCAGTCGCTGTTGCCAGTTCCGATGCTTATCGCCAAGCCCCACTGAAGAGATAGACGGAAAGTGTTGGAGAGATAGACGGAGATGTTGCTAAAAACCGAGATCAGTCTTGGTGGAAGACGTCAAGTTGGAGAATGAAGAGTGGATGAGGTGTCATCCTCGCTACGCACATGGGAAAAAGAGATTGAAGCGAGAGAAGGAAGAGAAGAGAGGTGGACTGGAGGGCCACTGCAGGCGATGAATGGATGGCAGGAAGCAGGATGCGATGCCAAACCGTTTATCTCTTCCATCTATTGCCCTTCCGCTGGATCAGACCTTTCTTCTCTTCTTCAGGGGTCTCCATCGTAATCCTCTATTTCTCAAACGCTCATCTTTGCATCCTCTATGTCTGTCTCTCTCTATCTTTACATTTATCTCTCCCCTCCGCGGTCGCTCTTTCTTCTCGGTTACTCCTTCTCACTCCGTAACCTCCTACTACTTCGCTCACTCATCTCTCCAGCTCCGGATCGTCGATTTTTTGGGATAAGAGTGCCGATTCCATCGATTGATCTGCTCGTCCGTGTCTCTTCTCCGTCGTTTCTGAGTCATTTCGCGAAGGTGTCCTCTCCCTTTCGCCTCTGTTATGGTCTTGCCCCCACCTTGCCAATGTCTCTCTCTCCCTCTCGTTCTATCTATCCTCCCTTGGCGGGAACATTGCTTTCATCTAAGTCCTCCTTTCCTGCCGCATGATCCTCGCCTGTCTGTGCGAACTTAATGCACATTGTACATGGATTCTTGGATCTCTTCGTTGCATGGCATCTTCTCCGTGTCTCACTCTCATCTCTTACCCTGCACGGCTCTTCTGGTCTGATGTGCTGTCATTTCTATCACCAGGAACTACCATCTACTCTCTCAAGCAGTCGCGCTCTGTCTCTGCAGTCTCCTTTGTCCACCCTGCACTCCAACTTTTTGCGAAACGTGAGAAGAAAGAACCGAGTTCAAGTCTATCTGGGGACGACTCTCTCCTCTTTCCTCACTTCTCACCAGCTATGAGGGTAGGAAAAGAACCAAGCCGGGAAGTTCTACCTCCGTCTTGTGCTGCGTGCTCTTTCTTTTGCTCTCTCTGTCTCTCTCTGTCTCTGTCTCTGTCTTTCTCTCTTATCCTTTCTTCCCTGGATTCTTATCTTCAATGTATGTCTTCTTCTCAGTGTCTCTCGCTCATCTCTTACACTGCACGGCTCTTGTGGTCTGAGGTGCTGCCATTTCTATCACTAGCAACTACCATCTACTGTCTCAAACAGTCGCACTCTGTCTCTGCATTCTCCTATGTCCGCCCCACTCTTCTAATTTTCTCCGAAAACGTGCCTTTTGTTCTTCTCTCTCTGACTCTCTCCTCCTCTCTCTTCTTCTTCTTTTCTTCTTTCCACGCTCCCGGTCTCTCCCTCTCTTCATCTCTTTTTCCTCTCTCTCTCTCTTCTCTCCTCTTTTGTTTTCTCTCTCTCGTCCATTGCTCCGACAACCACACATGCCCGTAGCCAGCGCGAACCCTGCTGCGGACATGGCCTTTGGATGAGGTAAAATAGGACAGCACGTGAGTGGACTAAAGGTCTAGACTCTATTTGTACATTAGTTCTAGAGTTAGCTCTACCGGTCCCTCTCTCTCCCTACATCAGTTGGTTTTCCTCTTGCGTGTATCCACCCTGTCCGGGACCCCGAGTCGGGAGCTGTAAATAGAACGCCGGTTAGGGTTAGGGTTACGGAGGGTAAAAAGCGAATAGACGACCCTTTCACCATCTCGAATGTTCCCACCGCTCAGTGTGTGCAATCCTCGTCCTCTCGCGTTTCTCAGTTGTTCCTAGGGCTCGAGGCGCTCCGGCTACCGCGTCCGCATTCTTCTCACTCCTAATCAGCGGCAAGCCCATATGTAGCGGATGGTTGCCTGTTAGCGGTACTTGGTCACTGCTATAAGTCCGTTAGTGGTTTAACATGAAGGTAATTGGACGGCAAGGGGCCATTAACGGACTTTTTTATAAAAAAGCAAATGGGCGGGATTTTTGTAGCCAATAGAGCTGGTAACGCTGACTATGTCTTTACTCATTTATTTTAGGTGGGGTTTACTGATTTTGTGGATTTCCATTCGTTCATGTGGTAGTTCTACCACTGTCCTCCTGCTGGCCCGTAGACAGCATTCAAACAAACCACATCAAAGAGATGAGGTTGTCCGTTAGCAGCCCCACTGATTGGAATAAACGGCTCCCGGACGAGTTGAGATGAACTCAAGAAAGGATAAGATCAGGAGCTTTTAGAAATAGAACAGACAAGTCACTTGACCGCGCTGTTCTAGACGACACTAAAGCGACCTCGAGTTCTTCTTACTTTGGTCCCCTAACATTCTTATTAAGAACGAGACATACTGTCTACAGCAGTAAAACGGTAGTAGAAGACCGTGTAGTCCTTTTTACTTTGGCTCCCTCCGAGAAGCTGTGGCCTGTCTCTCTAGGAACAGTAAAAGAACAACAGAAGACAATGTATTTCTTCTTACTTTGGCTTCCCTATCATCAAGCACTAGAACAGCTACTAGAACATACTTCCAACAGTAAAACGGTAGTAGAAGACACTCTCTAGCCCGACTAATAAGCTCTTCACAGTAATAACTCTCTAGGAAATGTGTGTGGCACAGTGGCAGCGCAAACCAAGAGGCTTGTCCGCATCATGAAGAGCACTAGCGGAACCGTTGTCGGGGCGCAAGGATTCTCTTCTTTTCTCCAATTTTTTTAACGTCAACTTCGATAGGTCTTTTATTATTATTATATATAATAAGAAGGAGGGGTGGTTTCTTTATGAACTACTATAACTGAGAAGGAGTAAGAAGAAGAAGAAAAGAAAGACGAAAGAGGAGAAGAAGGAGGAGAAGAAGAAGAAGTTCTAGAAGAGGAAGAAGAAGAAGTTCTAGAAGAGGAAGAAAAAGAAGAGACGGGAAACTCTACAACGCCTTGCCACGCAGCTCGATCTCCTCCTCCACACTCAAGGTCAGTAAAGGAAGAATCAAAGTTGATCTCCTCAGTGATAACAAGAGGAGAAGAAGGAGGAGGAGGAGGGTTGAACCACAACCAAATGTCGTTACCATCAAGTTCAACCACCACGAGCAAGCAAGCGAAGGGTCCAGCTGCTCAAGAGGAATTCGATTCAAATCTGAGGCGCAGCTTTTCCATCAACCACCATAGAGATTCTCGTGTGAAGGCGTAAAGCCATGGCCAAGCGGGACCATTGACCAAGACGCCGAGAACCATCAAGAGCAGAGCGGTCACACTGAAGCTTCACCAGACGTTTTACACAATAATCAACGACGCCCGGCCCAACGACTTCCAAACTAGCGGGACCAATTGGAGCCCTGCAGCCTAAGGAGCCTCATACTTCTCCAGCTTTGGCTTCGCATACAAGCGACCTTGATAGCCGGCAGGGATTGCTGCATAGGAAGGGTTCTAGATTGCAGCAAGTCTGTGACAGACACATCAAAGGTCGCATGCTGAACGAGGCCGAGAAGCCACGAACCAACAAGTCTCCCGGTTTTGAATATGACCCCGGGAAGAGTTGACGGAGTCCGCGAGAGACTTTGAGGCCAGAGTCCCGAAAAACATAAAAGAGAATATCCTGAACACGACGATACTACGATGACTAGCGCGGCACCATCGCCACGGCGACATACGATGCCGAGATCCCAAAAACATCCATAGGACACGAGCAGGTCTTCTGGCAAGAGAAGGGAACAGGTGAGCATACGAGATGGATCCCAAGGAATCGCCAGAGCATCACCCGGAACACCAAGGGGGACGAAACCCTTAACTGCATCCAGGATTTAGGAGCAGCCCGAAGGAAAGCCCCTGCATAAGGGAGAGAAGTAGCCCGGAAGCGAGCCTTCGACTGCAAGTCCAGGGCAGCGGAAGACAAGAAGACCTTGGCAGACGCTGCCCAAACAAACCGTGACAAATAGTGCTGCAGCACAGTCTCTTCTCGAGAAATTAATCGAGAAAGGGCACACGCACTTCCGCATCATGGACATCAAGAGCTTGCCAGAAGGCGTCGAGCAGCTCGTCGGCGAATGGTGGATAGTAAGCCTCGACGCCGTCCGGCATACGCAGGAGCTGCTTGATGAACTTGGCCGAGCCACCACCAGAGCCAAGGTAGGGCGGGCAGATGCAGCGCCAAGGTCACCCAGGCGAACGGGCAGGATACCTTGGTGTCAAACCAGGTTCGATACAGAAGGGAGACCCAGTAAGCGAGCAACGAAGCCACGTAGATGGAGGTCAAACTAAGAGCACAGAGAAGACACGACCGTAGCTTTCTTACATTTATCTACTGCTATTCTAAGAATAATAGAACTACAAAGAAGAAAAGAAAAAGTAACAGAAGAAGAAAGTAGGAGAAGAAGAAAAAGAGGAAGAAGGAAGTCGAAGAAGAAGAAGAAGAGACTGAAGAAAAGGCAATAGCTACAAAGTCCTGAATTTTTTTAACACGCTCTCCTCCTCAGCGGCAATAACGATAGGAGACGGAGGAGGAGAAGAAGAGGGCGTAGCTCCAAGACCATCATCATCATGCTCAGCCAGGTACGCAAGAGCGCAGAGAGCGCAGTCCAACTGCTGACGAGGCAGTTTTCTTCTTTAGAGCTACCACTGTACTCAGAAGAAGGGGAAGAAGAAGAAGGAGATAACAAGAAGAAGAAGGAGAAGAGACAACAAGAGCTAGAAAGCCTTATTTTCATCTTCGACTCTCGCTTCTCCACACTCGGTTCCGAACGGGAAGAATTATAGTTGAAGCTCTCAGCAATAGTGACAGGAGAGGAAGGAATGAGGCCGAGGAAGTATCAGTGGTGTCAAGAACGTTCCCATTATTGAAGTTCATTGAAGCTTTACAAGCTGCTGCGCACCGTCCAGGCCACGCGGCACAACTCCTCCCAAGGAAGGACTCCTAACCTTCTTGGGGCGGGACACATTGCAGCCCTACAGCCTTACCGCGAGCAACAGAAGGCGACCTTTGTAGCCGTTAGACCGCTGCCTATCATGGGAAAGACTTCTGGTGGTTTACAGCGAGCCCCTGGTGATGGACACCTCAAGAGCCGTGTTGCTGAGAAGAAGTGAAAAAGCCACCAAGGACAACTATATCCCTAGGCTTTGTGCTTGGAGAAGACGATGTCGTGAGCGCGATTTATCTATTATGAATCCTCGTTGTGCTCCAGGATAGCAGCGCCTTAGGCCCGAATGGAAGCCTTGGACGGATTGCCTGATCATCCGCATCAACAGCCAGGCGGCGGTCCTTGTTGGATGTGTTGTCACCTACTTAAACCACTTCATCTCCTTTACCTTCTCCTCTTCTTTCCGTTTTAGAGTCGCAATCAAACAGTCGCCCATCATCCTTGGAACAGGACACCTGATGATGGGCTGAAGCAGCTGCGAGACCTTGTGAAGCTTCTGACTAGCCGCTTTACGATTTAGATAGGGAGATCAGGGATTCCTTTCTTCATTGCTAAGTGGAGAATGGTGAAGCTTCACAGTGCGTCATTGGAAGATCAGAACAAGCCAGGGCGGTGGGAGCTGTCAGACGATAAGGAAACAGTAGGAGAGATCTTCCAGTGTGAAGAACAGCAGACTGATAATGTGTGTTAATAAGTAATAGTAGAGGTAGTGCACGTGAAGATGTAGGGATGTAGGCAAGAGCAGCAGGAGACGAAGAGAAGAGGAGGAGAGAGAGAAGAAGTGAGAGAAACAAGCTAAGGTGGTAGATATGTAGGAGCAGTAGGCAGGGATAACAAGCACTGGGTGGTGCAGAGCAGGTCGGTCAGGACTTATTAGCCGTCTCTTTCTAACGACGCTAAACACGCCATTTCCTGCTAGATGACCGCTGAATTGACTTACTGCTTTGATGCTGCAGGGAGGCTTTTCTGACTCTTGCGTTGCTAGCTTAGATTACGTCCCTGAGCAGATTCGTCGGCCGATATCTGGAGCTTATTGCGGCTTCAGAAATCAGTCTTCAGACTCGATCCGTGGCAAAGTATTGGTGGTTAATTCCTGAGACGGTCGTCACAACAATCCTGAGTAGTGCGTCTTCAGTCGCTTTCTCTGCTTCTTCTTTGACATATCGCTGACCTCTGCTTTCTTCTCATCGGCGAACGTAGCGTCAAGCAAGGCGTCAAGTTCTGCATTCACTATTGGCTTGGTGGTCTGTTTTGTCCTTGAGATTCAGGGGCGGGCAGCAAGCAATTGCTTCAGAAGAGGAGAGAAGCGCTTCGCAGCATCACAGCAGCATCAAAGCTGCCATGCGTTTGCAACGCTACCACTTGGTAGTAAGTAGTAGAGGGACTCTGGAGAGAGACTGATGGAGAGCTCGGCTCACCAGCAGCTGCTACATCCTCGCTCAAGAGGATCCCGTCGCTTCTGTGGGGCTGCTCCTCCTCTTACCACTGTTGAAGAACAAGGTGGCACCAGCCTCCGTAGCGCATTCCTTGATGATGGTGGTGCTTTAGGGCAGCAACAGCACCAGTTGCCGCAGCCCCACCGATCGTCGCTGGATCCTCTAGCTCGTCATCAATGGTCATCGCCCCAATACATCCCGCTTTACTTCTGCCGCGTGCATGATGAGCCTCTAACCCGTATAATACCTTCCCTTGCATGTAAGCAGACTCACTCTTCCGCTGGCTCATTCTTCATAGATGCAAAGTATAGTCGCGTTGTTCGCACAAGGGATCTCAAAAATGTGGTCGTCGTCGTGATATTATTGAGGATTGAGGGAGCAGCATTGCCTACACGGACGACCCACCACGTCCCAGGGCATATTATCTTCACCACTGTGGGAGACGATGCAGATATCTCTGAGGATGGCAGGACGGCGAAAGACTTGGCATGAACTAGGGAGCTGAGGACGACAGCAAGGCGAGAGCCCTGGCATGAACTATAGAGAGCGATCGACAGCTGGTGGCTCCGCTAAAGCTCACAGCAGAGACCAAGGAAGAAGACGCAGTTCTCTGGTCTTTATTAGTGTTTACGATGAGTTTGAGGGGAGGAAGGTTCATACCAGGAGATGCAGAGATACGTCGGTGAGAAGACGAAGATAAGAAGACAGCTGAAGGACGGAAGAGACCAGAGGAGAGATAAGAAGTGGACAAGGAGAAAGTGCTCTCCCTCGTTCTTTCTCTCGCTCTTTCTTTTTCTTCTTTCCTCCATCACCGGAGCCCACCATGATGGCTCCATAAAGACAACACACTTCGCCACAAGGAAAAAAGCATGCCCATGAAGGCGTTAGAGACGAGAGAGAGAGAAAATCAGTGTGAAGTCTCTCTCTCTTACTCTCTCTCTCTCTCTACAGCACCTTAGAAGTCCCTATGACCCAATAGAGACATCTCACTTCTCAGTCTCCTGCTTGCCTTTTGGTCTTCTTGTGGCTGTTGTCCATTCGTAGCCACTACTGTTCCGCCGATCACAGTTCCCAACGCGGCTAGCCCCGTAGCAATGAATATGATAGCCCTTACAATGCCTCTCCAGTTCCTGGTGAGCTTTGTGAATGCATCTCCTTCTTCCTTCACGAGCCGCTTGAGACCAAAGACCTCGCCCAGAGCCTCCTGAATTACAGCCTCGGCCTCTCTTCGTTGATTCTCTCCCTCAATAAGCTTAGCTTTGACCCCTAACTCGTCATGACTCGCTTTAAGAAACTCTTCCAAGGTCTTGGCACTGTCTGGCGTTAGACCTTGGATCTGTCCTTGGTCAAGCTCATCCATCAGCTTCTTCAGCCCCTGCTGATGTTCTTTAATGTTCGCGAGGGACAAGTGATCTCCTTCGCCTTCGGCTGCGTCCAATCTCTTTGGTGACCCGCTGTCGGCCCCCAGAGGAGCGGTCTCTCCGTCCATCTTCCCGAAGGTTTTAAGTAGGCTCTCCACCAGCACTCTTTCCATAGTCTCTGGAGGGATCTCTCCCTTTGTCTGCATGAGGGCATCCAGGGCACTTTGCCGCTGTCCCTGAGCTTGAGCTACTCTTTCCTGTTGTTGAACAGCTACCTTTTGATGGGTTACCAAGGCCCTCTTAGCCTCTTTTGCGGCCTCCTGGTGAGTCTTCACCACAGCTTTCAACTCCTTAACCGCCGCGCCATATTTACCTAGTGTTTGTTTCGTTTCGACCTTCAATTCTGCCTTTAGAGCTGCGACTGGACGTTTAGCTTTGAGCTTGACGGGAGGTGGCGAGCTATCCGTTCTCTCTCCTTCGTCTGCAGTCTTCGATGACAATGGTCCATCTCCGCCTTCCGCTGCTTGTTCAGGCTGAGTTGTGGCGCCCTCCTTTTCCTGTTTCACTTTTTCCAGTAGGGCCAAGAGATAACGTTCTCTATCACCAGCGGCTTTCTTCGCTGCCTGAACGTTCATCGTCGCGGTGTCCACTTTCTCTCTGGCGCCCTGAACCTTTCCTATAGCGGCTTCCAGCGCAGAAATGGCGCTTTCTTCCTTCTTCTGAGATGCTAGTTTTTGCGCTTGTCTCGCTTGTTCCTGTCTTGCATTCATCCGTTGTTGTCTCCCCTCTCGTCGTTGTTGGCGTTTTGCCGGATCGTTCCATTTGTTGAGCAAGCCGCCTTCTTTCGGAATCACCCCGTTTCCAACGGTGCCTTCAGCCAACGCGGCGCTGGGGGAGGAAGCTCTTTTACCACCAAAGAAGGCTGCAGAAGATTGCTCAGTGATGTGCAGGAGCAGCAGAATGAGGAGAGAGAGGCTGATAAGGCACCATTGAGAGGAAGAAGAGTGTCTTGCTGGCCTTCCCCACACTTGTCTCTCTTCCACCACCAGTCGTGTACGGCTCATCATCCTTGCGAAGAGAGAGCTCAGAGTCAGTAGCTGTTGTTGGGTCCACTTGGGTCCACCTATCCTCAAGCGATAGAAGAGGTAGATCGAGAGTACCGGAGGATAGACAGAGAAAGAGAGAGAGAGAGATAGCGCAATCCTTGGACAGGCGTGTCCAATTCAGGAATGAAGGACCGAGGGTTCGTCTGCCGTCGATGGAGCGAGAGAGAGCTATGAATCCAGAGGAGGAGGAAAAATGAAAGATGAGTCAGCAGCGGGCAATGGACGAGGCACCTTGTGCTTGCCAAAGTGCTTCCGCTGTTCTGCTGTTCACCAGATGCTTTGTCTTGTTCAGGATCTCTAGCCTCTCCTATCTCCGCCCCTGCTCGGGCTCTCTCGCTCTCTCTCGCTCTCTCTCCTACACATGTGCTTTGCCCCTTGCAGGCTGTCTCCTTCCTGCTACTGTTACTTCGCTCAATCATCTATCTCCCATTGCAGTTCTTGGACTGCCTTTGAAAATTTTGTCCCTTAGTTCTATTTGCTTTGCTCTGTGTCTCCCTCTTCTTATCCGTCTTTTCTACTATCCTCACTCACGTCAATGTCTACTCAAGACTCTCTCTCTTCTCTCTCTCTCTCTCTCTCCTCACTCTCTCTTAGTCCCCCTTGTTTCTATCTCCCTATCTCTCTCTCTCTCTCTCTCTCTCTCTTTCTTTTTCTTTCTGTCTCTCCCTCACAAGATTGCTCTGGTCTGTCTGTTTGCCTTTCTTTCCTCCCTTTTCCTTATCAATGACATTGCTCTCGTCTCGCTCTATGTTGTGCTTCCCCGATCGTCAGTGAGAAGAACGGAAGTAGCCTAATCGTTATTGTTGCCCAAGGATCATCGGTGCGAATCCAGTTCTTCCCTTGTTCTGAGCTTCTTCAAAAAATGTCTACTCCGTGTCTCTCTTCTCTCGTCTCTTTCTTCTTCTACTCATCTTGTCCTACTATGATGATGGTGTCTTTATATTATCAGCTATCATCTATGAACTATGAACACTCCCTATATTGTCCGGTCTAGAAGGCACTCTCACTCCGAAAGGTCAGAAGGAACCGAGTTCCATTGGCGCGACTCTCTTCTCACCTACTTCTACCTACTCCGAAGGTAGGGATAATATAATCAAGATCCTCTTTCTTGCGCTCTCTTCTTTCTCTCACTCTTTCTCTCTCTCTCTTCGTTCGTCGCTTCCCTTCCTCTGTCTCTCTATTATCCTCTCTTATTTTTACCTTCTTCTTTTCCTCTCTCTCCTCTTCCTTTACCTCAGACATACACAACGATCCAAACGCTGTAGCCAGGGGCAGCACCTTCCTCAGACACGGACCATGAGTAGTAGCTCCGCAGTCTTGGACAGAAAGGACTCTACTCAGTCAGGACTTAGGATCCCCTAGAATGAGGGCTCTAGACGGGTAGATAGCCCGTCATTCTCTTCTCTCTCCTCCTGTCCGTAGGTTCCCTGTGCTCCAATGCTCATCGCGCAATCGTGCAATCCTCGTCCTGTCGCGCTTATCACAGATGTTCCAAAGGGTTCAAGGAGCTCCGTCTCTCGTCGTCTCCTCATCAGTCCGGCGTTTCTTCTTCTCTGCGGCTGCCTCCACGACCCAGGGGCCCTGGCGAGGCGTTAGCGGTACTCTGCTCCTCCCATTAGGTTTGCCCTGAACTCATCGAGAGACAGTAAACAATAACAAAATGGGTACGGTAACGGCCATGTGGAGAGTAGAGCAGATGAGCAGTAGATGAAGAAAGATTAGGCAAAAGTATGGCATTTGTGCTACATTCGTTGGTGGGTTGCACTGTCCCACTCCTCCTTCTCCGCGTGACGGCTGATCATTCAGATGCACAGAGAAAGACTACTCTTGGTCGTTAGCCGTAGGTTAATATGCGCTGACTGCCACGGGGAAAGTCTCCCAAGGCTTATAGGATAGGAGGACAGGTCATTCGGCAGTAGTAGTGTTCTAGGCTGAGTCATAAGGAAGCTCCTGGTCCTGTTCAGCTCTTTCTGCTACTTTCCAATGTCATCAAAGAGGGTCAGTGTCCAGCGGTTCGATGAGACGAGTCTTGAAGCTCGAGAACTTGCTACGGCCTGGTTCTTTATAGTTCTGGACCATTCTATCATCATGATGCCTATGACGACAGCTCTCACTCTCTCTCACCGTAAAACAGTAGTAGGACGAACGGCTATCGGACTGATGCGGCTTGATCACTCTCAGTTTGACCTTGGTTCTTGACGACTGCTCTAGTAGGAGCTCATAGCTAGCCAGCAGGAGCTGAACTAGCATTATTGGCGCACGGCAGCGCACAGCCAAAAGCTAGCTTCTACGGCAGTAGTGGATGAAGAGCCTTTCTTCTTCCGCGTCGGAGGCTGTCGGACTTCATAACCACCATTATTATCCTCTTAGAGCTAACGATGAAGAGGAGTTCGTCGCAATATAGATCCCTTGTAAGGTCGGTTTCTGCTAGATGCAAAGAAGCATTTCTGTCTGTCTCCTTCCCTCGCTACTCTTGCATGCTAATAAGTAAGAGCCTCATTAGCTATCTACCATCATTGTGCCTCCGTCCATCCTCAAAGAATCTAAGTGGCCATGATAGTGGCATCGTCCAGTTCATCGCCTTAAGTGATGAATGGATTTGGAGTGGCTGCTGTCCATCAGCGCCAACACCTAGGGAGGCAGTCCTCGGAGGGATAAGCTGAGATCCAGATAGGGAAAGGAAGGTGATCTTCCAGCCATGACTTTCGGTTTTTCTAAAACTTCTCTGAATGATGGCGGTTCTGGGGAGAGATCTGAAGAGGCCAAGACTTTGCAGCTCTTGCTTATTCTTCTCTCTTCTTCGGAGTAATAGGTTGTCTTTACCATGATAATAAGTAAGAAGTGCCTTTCAGCTTGTCCTTTGTCGTCATAACATTCTCCACTCCTCCCGGCCGCCTAGCGGTACAGAGTTTTATCTTGATGACGACGGAGGGACTCTCTGGATAGGAGAGATCGAGCAAACAGCGGAGCAGGCAATATCTTGCATAAGAAGAAGAGCAGGTAGAGAAGGACCGGAGAACAAGAATAGAGAGGAAGAACGAGAGAGAGGGGAAAAAGAAAGAAGGAGAGCGAGGGGAAATGAAGCATTCTCGGATTCAACCAAGACTGTGCCACGGCAGAAAGATCGAATCTGCAGACTGATTATTGAAGAAGCGGTGCTACTAGTAGGAGACAATCTGTAACGATGGCACACGGTCCCATAACAAAAGTGAAGATGCGACACTAGTCGCCCAGTCCCTCGAGAGTAGTGGAGAATCTAAGTGATGATGGTCAATGATACTACCAGGCTGCCGTCGTCCCAAGAGCAATACCTTTATGAGATCTCAGAAGCTAGCTACTCGCTCTTTTACTTATTAGGACTTATCTACGACGCGGCAATGTGAGGCTGCTCATCTTCTATTATCAGGATTATTTAGTAGATGATGTTGCCCGGCGGCGTGATGGTTTGGCCTAGCGACTGACCCTTTCTATACGCTTGCTGGTCAGGAGGATGATATATCTAAGGCTGATGAGAAGAAGCTATTTGACTGCTGCTGTCTGCCGCGTAGCTAATAACAGATTCCTGAGCTGCGGCGACGTACTGATGAAGCCCTCAACTGACTGAGTGACGTCTCCCATCATGCTCTCCGCTGCTTCTAAAATTCTTCCGTCTCGTTCCTGGAGCAGGCATTCATTCTATAAGCCACCAAGTGGAAACCGTCACCCCGCCTCTCTCTCTTTTTCTCTCTCTCTTTCTCCTGTAACAGGACACTTGCTGATGAGGTGAAGGAGCTGCGAGACCTTGTGAAGCTTCTGATGATGACTAGCCTCCCCTCTTTCCGATTAAGATGGGGAGATCTGGTGGGATTCTCATGCTAGTTGGAGATGACTTGAGCTTCACAATGCGTCATCGGAAGAACAGAACAAGCGAGGGGTCTGGGAGCTATCAGAAGGTAAGGAAGGAGTAGGAGAGGGGAGGTCAGCACGGGAACTACTCGGGAATGAGGGTTGGAAAGAAAGGAGAGATCTTCGGGTGTGAAGAACAGCAGAGGGATAATGGGTGTAAGGCAGTAGAGTAGTGTACGTGAAGATGTGGGATGTAGGCAAGGGCAGCAAGATACGAGGAGATGAGAGAGAGAAGAAGAGAGAGAAGAAGAGAGAAGAAGCTAAAATAGATGAGTAGCATCAGTAGGAAGAAGTCGGTCGGAACAAGCAGCAGGCAGCAGTGGGAATCAGCCAGGATTTAGCTCTATCTTTGTAACGCTAAAGACGCTATTGCCTGCTAGAAGACTGCTCGATTGACTTACTGCTTTGAAGCTGTAAGGAGGCTCTTCTGACTGTTGCGCGGCCAGCTCATCAGATTAGTAAGTTCTCTTATTAGATTAGCAGCAGATTGTTTATCGGTCTCTGTCGTCCGATATCTGGAGCATATTACGGCCTTCACCGTCACTCTTGTTCAGCGATCCTCCTTTCCATGGAGGCGGCGGCGCCTACTACTTTCCTTCCTCTGAAGAACCCTCTCTCTTCCTCTTCCCTCCTCCTCCTAAATAAACATCATGACGCTCATCAATTGCTGCGACGTGTTCTGGACGATGAGGATTGAAAAGGTAGGAAACTCCTACATAGTTCTACTAACTATTAGATTAGACCTTCTCTTCCTCTGCTGCATTGGCATAGTAGTGGTACATGATGCAGGACCACCTGTTTGTTGACCATCCCCGTGCGTGCGTGATAATAAAGCTGTGCAGCACATACTGCTGAAGGTGACCTCTCCTCCTCCGCCCACCAACCTACCGCCGCGCAGTCGCTGCGGTCTCCCGACCCATGCTTCTTTCTGGCAACTGGCAAGGCTGCAACCTCTTGGGAAAGAAGAAGGAAGAGCATGATGATGCTAATGCGCACATCGTAGGAGCGGCGGACCGCGCGACGCGGCGGCAGCGCGGCCGTCCTCGTCTTCTGATGATGATGATGGATGATGATCTTCCGCCTTTTTGCGCTATCGGACATATCTTTGTTGGAGGAACATCAACCTGGGTTTAGATGACCTACACCGTGATAAACCCGGATAATGATCTGGATTTAACGCCTTGCTTTACTACTAGCGAAGTTCATCGTCATAAATGGTCAAAGAAACCTGGATTTGGAGTTTTGAAAATGGAGAAAGATGAAGAGACTCTGTTATTATTCTTGATT
>FLMG01004307.1:13225-23322 GCA_900088475.1 Hyphochytrium catenoides
AGAGAGACATCTACCTCCACAAGTGTCCTCTTCATGACCGCCAGGAGGTTGTTATACCGCTGCGCCTCCTGCACAATGACAGTGTTCATGCTCTCTTCATAGCGCGTCGGATATTTCATCTGCGCAGCCTCAATATCAAACAATTCCGGAAGAGAGAGAGCGATCTCTTTCGCTGTGTCTATAATTTGCTCCTCTCTTGTCTTCCCTCCTCCTCCTGTCTGGCGCGGTTGGAGAGAGAGAATGACGTCAAACATGGAATACGCCTCAGCTAACGCGCAGGAAATGTTAGCGTTGTCGTGCATGCCAAAGACCTCTGGGTCTGGGTTGATGGGGAGAGAGGAGATATATTGCAGGTACGACGCGTGGGGAGAGGAAGAAGAGAACGGGATGGAGAGGTAGGTGCCGCTGGAGGAGAATGGATAGTTGTCCTGATTATGCCCGTGAAAAAAAGAGAAGGAAAGAGAAGAGAGAGAGAAAGAGAGAGAGATGTTTTCTGTTAGTTGTCGCCACATAGAAGAACCGTGGTAGAGAAAAGGAGAGTGAAGAGAGGATATGAAAGTCTTCTACGGAGAGAACGAGAGATAGCCCCGAGTTGGGTTAGGAGAATGCGAATAGGAACCGGAGGAGAGAAGAGACAAACGAGCATGTTAAACTAGAGGAGAAAGGGACTCACTTGTAACGTCTCTGGCCTGAGATAAGTCTCTAAGATAGTATCTGACGTGCGCATGTCCTTATCATCCGTGATCCTTCCACCATAGTTGATCGTGGAGGTCATGACACGAAGAACGCGGTAGGGAACCTCCTCATAGTCCGTCAAGAACATCTCAAGCTGTGCCATACTGCGCACAAGAGAGAGAGAAGTGAGGGAGAGAGTAAGAGAGAGACAAAGAAAGAGAGAGAGAGAGAGGGAGAGAGAGAGAGTGAACAGGAGAGCATTAAATGTTAGCATCATAGGTATTCTGCATTCGGGCCACGATAGGTCTGTCACTCAGCGCTTCTACGGGTCGCTCCTCACCTGATATCTAGATCTGTGTCATTGAACGCGTAAGGGATGTTCCAGCCCAGCGGGCCAAATTTCTTCCTTTCACAGACGACAGCGTGGTAGAACGCTAGACCAAAGAAGAGCTTCTTATAAACGTCAGGCTTTGCGGAAACATTCAGCTTGTCGTCGGAGAGACGGAGGTACGTGCCCTGCAGAGAGCCAAGAGAAGAGAGGTTTAAAAGTGGGGCACATCACAAGGAAGAGAAAGGCTGTCCAGAATACGAAGAGTCAGAAAGGAAAGGGAGACAGCAACCGGTACAGAGAGGGAAGGAAAGATTAAAAGAAAGAGAGAGAGAGAAAGAGAGAGCAGAGCGAGGGAGAGACAGAGAGCGAGAGAGAGGGAGAGCGAGAGCGAGTGTGTGTGTGTGAGAGAGAGAGAGAGAGAGAGCGAGAGAGAGAGAGAGAGAAGAAACAGGAGGCGAGGATCAGAAGCGAGAACAGGAAGACGCGAATGGTTCAGCAGTATAGACAGGAACCTTGAGGTTGGCTCTCAAGCCCTTCGGAGGCTCCTTCGTCATCTTCACTCCCGCCTGCAAGACAGACGGAGGGAAGCCCTTGGAAGGGAGAGACGTAAGCCAGAGACGGAACTCCGCGTGCACTTTCTCTGGGTCAAACTCTTCACAGATTCTCTCCAGTTCCGGCATCCAGGAGGTCGCTAAGTGACAGTTCTGCAGGAGAACCCAGTCTCCCTTCACTAGCGCATTCTCTATCATTCTCTCCGCGATCACGCCCTGGCCCTGCCCTAGAGCAATGCTCTTCAGCTTCTGGTCTTTGCCCATGGAGGCAGCAAACTCTAGTAAGTCTTTCCCTGGGTCACTCCCCGGAGACAGGAGGAAGATCAGAGGCGTGAGGTTGGTAGAGTCCGCGTAGGCGCCAGGGAGGTCAAAAGGAGGAGGCTCGATAAATTCCTGTTAGCGATGGGGTCAGGGTGCCGGCGTCAACGGTTGCCACACATGGAACAGGGAAAGAGAGAGAGAGGAGGGGGGAAGGGAGAGAGAGAGAGAGAGGGGAGAGAGAGAGAGAGAGAGAGAGAGAAAGAGCAACAGCGAGGACGAGATAGAGCAGTGTAAGTCGAAGTGCCATAAGACGTGGGTGTCGAAGGCCGTCGTCAGCCACAGAAGACAAGGCTGCTGTTATAGAACAGGATAAGGGCTAGGAAAAAGAGAGCGAAAGAGGGAGAGAGAGTGTGAAAGAGGAGGGAGAGAGGGTGAAAGAGGGAGAGAGAGTGTGAAAGAGGGAGAGAGAGTGTGAAAGAGGAAGAGAGAGTGTGAAAGAGGGAGAGAGAGAGAGAAAAGTCGCAGAGATAAACTGACCTTTCCTAACTTCTCAACGACAAACCTCTGCATCGCCTCCATCGTCTTGTCAGGGCGGACGCAGCGGAGGACACAAAGCTTTTGGAAAGAGTTTAACTCCTTTTCCCATTCTCCGCCAGGAAGAGACTGTAGGTGAGGATCTGAGGAGTCAAATAGCTGGCGCCAGGACGCACAGGACGAGGCGAAGCTCTGGGCAAAGCCTGATTTGAGAGCAGCGAAGAAGAGGCGGTCGAGGAGAGAATAGAGAGTGAGTAGAGATGTTAGGCAAGGAAAGAGCTGACAACGTGCCGAAGAGTTATCTGGGTCGGCCAGCAGACAACAGCAAGGAGAAAAGATATCGGAAGCCAGAGAATACGAGTGACAGGGCTCCTTCTGCCAAGCCGAATAGGACTGAGTGCGAGAGGACAAGAGACTGAAGAGAAAGTGTGGACGTGCAGGTAATGTTTATAAGAAAGAGAGAGAGAAAGAGAGAGAGAGGCGGGAAGAGAGAGAGAGACAGTGAGAGTCAGGAGCAGGTCTCACTCCTACCTTGAAATTTGCTGATAGAGTCCAGAGTGCAGATCTCGTTCCACATTCGGGCATCGACCCACCGAGAATCCGGATTCTCTAGAGTTGCTCTCCCTGGGCCTACACCAGAGATAAGGAAGCGCCATTCTGTCCCGTCCACCTCCTTGTTCCCCTCTAAAATCTTCATGGTGAGGAGGAAAGACAGCAGCAGCTTGTGCTTCTCGAAGAGAGAACGACAGACGTTCTTATACACAGAGAAAGTGAAACAGTCGTTGAGACTCTTGATCCTCTCGGTCAACTCTGCAGCCGGTGGAGCAGTCTGGATGGCTCTTATGAAGAGATTCGTGTACCATGGGAGAGAGTATTGGTACATGCTGTCGACTAAGGAGAAGTCCGCGATGCAGAAGAAGAGAAGAGCGGCACGGTAGGCAACCGGAAGATACTCTTCACTTCTTCTGTCAATCTCTTTCTCTGTCGCCTCTGCCTCCTTCATCTTTATGGCTACACCCTCCGATGTCTAACCGCGGGAGGAGAGAGAGATCGATGGAAAAGCAGAGGCAATGGTTAACCGATTAGTGCTCAGGAGCTTGTAGGTAGGACGTTCATCTTATTACGTTCAGGAATAGAAGAGAAAGAAGATTGGCTGAAACTTGGTACAGTGCTTCATAGAGAAGGAGATAGTACTTTGCAAGTGATGTTGGAGGTCAAACACGGACCAAGACGAGCAACTGCTCCTAAAGTAATAGTTCCTGCTCTCTCTCTCTCTCTCCCTCTCTTCTCTTTCTGTCTCTCTCTCTCTCTCGTTCTCTCTTTTCTGGGAGAGCCCTACCTTGTTTGCGCTCTGCAGTGTATCAATGAGATTGGTATCGTCCAAGATATTGCCCTTCGAGTTGGAAAGAAGATAGAGGATCTGGCTCTCAATGTCGTAGAGCTGTTTCTTCGATGCAGCGTTCTCTACCACCAGCTCGCCTTTCTTCTGCGCCAGCTCAGGCAGTTCTTCCTTGATCACTACGCCCAGCAGCTGCTCCTGCAGCCCTTGGAGAGTGATTGTGAAGTTGAGAAGGGTAACCTGAAGTTTGTGAGGCAGGGCCAGGAGGATAATGCTTAGAGACGAGCTCGAAGGAAGGACGCCTCCTCTCTGCGCTGCTGTCACTCTCTCTCTCTCCTTCTCTCTCTCTTTCTCGCACCTTCCTGGTTCTTTACTCTCTCACTCTCTTTTCGCTGTATCTTCCTTTTTCCTCTCTTCGGCGGGTCTAATTCCTCTGCCTGTTTCTCCCTATGCTCTCTAGATGCTATTCCTCATCTAACTTTTCTTGCTGTTCCTCTGCCCAAAGCCCAGGAGTTCCTCTTTCAATTGACCCTACCCTAACTCAGTGGTCGCTCCTTCTTCTCTTATTCCTCCTCTCTCTCCCTTTTCACCTTACCTTGACGCAAGTCTCTGGCTGATAGTGCGGATTGGCCAGCTTTGTAGTCATGAAGAACCTAAAGGAGGACGAGTAGGGGACGGCGCTGTCTCCAAGCTTGATCATCTCCTGCCCACCCTGCTTGAACTTCTGCTGCAGCAGCACAGGCTCTATAGCAGCGTCCAGATCTTCCCCAATGTTCTCTAAGAGGACCCATTTCCCTGTGGACAGAACAGAGTTCTCTTAAGCGTACGGTATATTGAACGGTAGCCAAGAGCGCGCTAAGGNNNTTTACCGAAGCGGATTCCGTTTTCGAGTGCTCGCAGAAAGTTCTTATCGCTGCTCTTGATAACATCCAAGCCATTCACACAGAGCTCTTTGTCCCTCCCTAGGCTCTTAATAAATCTATTGGCTTGCCCCTGAGGGTCGATTAAGAGCGGCCAACGCCTTGCGCGGCTCATAATGAGCCCGTTCTGAGTGCTGACGCGGTCAGTTGGGAGCCCAGCAATCTGCCAAGACTGTAGCTGCACCGGGTCCGCGAGGGTAGAGGAGATGTCACAGTTGGGAGTGTGAGGCAAGAGGAGGTTGTGCAGGTGCGTCTGCCATTGCGAGACCTGTGGCATCAATGGACAAGGAAGAGAGAGTTCAGCAATGGGATGAAAAGGACAAGGAGGCAGAGAGAGAATTTTTTAAGAAAGAGAGAGAGAGAAAGAAGAGAGAGAGAAGATGGGGGAGATGAGGGGAGAGGAAGAAGTGGTTGAAGAAGGGTTATCAATGGCAAAGTTGCCTTCTAAGACTCGCCATCCTATAGCAAGGGACTCTGTGGCAGAGATGATGACGAAGAAAAAAGAGGAAGAGAGAGAAGGAGGATCTAGAATAGAAGGAAAAAAACAAAGAGGAGACAAGGAGAGAGCGCGTGGACGAGACTATAAAAAGTGAGCAAACGAGAAGAAGATCGCCGCCGCGCACCATTTTGTCTCTGTACTCTGCGGTGAAGGCTCCCAGGTAGCTGATAGTGCCCGCAGAGATGAGTACATCTCCTGTGAGATTCACATAGAAGCGCTCCAGTCTCTCCACGGTGCTCTTCCACCGCGCTTCTTCTCCTCCCAGCCCTCCGATCAGCTTCTCGGCATTGGAAAGCTGTGTCTCACACTCCTTCACCTTCCTTGCTAACTCTTCCTTCTTCGCCACTGCCGCATTATAGTTAGCCTCCAGCTCGGCAAGACGGTCCGTGACAGCTTTTAGCCGGGCCTAAGCAACACGTGAGGAAGAAGAAGGGAAGAGAGAGAAGAAGGGAAGAGAGAGAAGAAGGGAAGAGAGAGTGGCGTTAGCATAAGCTAATTAAGTGCTTCTTTCCTTCGTACTCTCTAGTCATCTCTGCAATTGTCATCAGCCTTGCTTTCTCTTCTTTGTCTCCTTCTCGCTGTCTCTCGCTTATTCTTTCTCTTTCCTTACCTTCGCGTCATTCAGTTGACTCATTGTTACCGCCAGCTCGGCCTCCGCCTCTCTTAGGGCTTGTCTCTTCGGCTCTACATTCTTGGCTACAAAGTGATAAGTGTTCATCGCCCGCGCCCACATGCAGATGGCAGTGCAAGCCTTAGAGGCCTTCTCAATGGCCGAGGGAGTAAAGTTCTCATCAGCGATGTAGGGAGCCATGGCCTGTCGGAAGGAAGAACGAGTGCAGAGAAAATGGTTGATTGAGAAAGAGTGCAGGAGGAGAAAGGAGTCGAGACTTGAACGAGGAGAGGAGAGGAAGGATAGACGCGATGCCGATGATACCGAGCGACAGGAGAGAGAGAGGCGCAGGAAACGATACTGACAACAAAGCCGACTATGGACATTGGCGGGAGGCTGCCCAAGAGAGGAGAGGCAGGCTCTTTCCTCAAAAGGTAAGGCAGAAAGCTCCTCGACAGCAGTGCCGGGCCTTTCGGGGAAGAAGAAGAAAGACAGGTTCCCTTTCCTCGTATCACCTGAATGATCTTATCCGGTATATTGTCCTTATCAAACTCGACCAAGCTTTGCAGGAACTTCTTCGCGTCGGCAAGGACGACTTTCTGCGCTGTTTCCCAGTAATCGTCAATCTTCTTTCCTGGAACGTTAGGATCTTGCTTCTTGACTGGCTTCTGCCCGAACATGATGCAGACAACCTCCATGGTCAGCTTCACACCTGCAGGTGGTGTCTTCAAAGACTTCACTTCGTCAATATCAGACTGAAGCGGGCGGGAAGAGAGAGAGAGTTAGAGGAGCGAATTTAAAAGGCGAGACCGGCCAAGAGAGTGAGAGAGATCAACAGGAACAGGATGAAGCAGCCATGACAAGCGAGTTCATGTCTCTAGTGAGAGTGCTTAGAACTACGTGGGCATTAGGAGCGTGGACGTTCTCATAGCAATAAGACGGCTGAAGAGAGCCGAGACAGAGAGTCAGAGGCGATACCTTCTTCAGCAAGTTCAGGCATTTCACAGCTTCATCCAGCGCTGGCAGAGCCTCATCAAGATCCCTTTGTGCGTCATCAGCGATGGCTTTAGTCTTCGCTGCTTTCTCATTCGCCGCTGCCTCCTCTCTCTCGACCACTGCTTTCGTAGCGTCGGCGTCGGCCTTATCCTGAGTGATCTTGACCATCATCTCTTCTACCTGTGAGCACGGAAGAGAAAGGTAAGAAAGGGTAAGTGAAAGGAAACAAGACACTGTTGAGAGAGGAGAATGAACCGGTCGGAGAGACAGAGTCTGTCGGTGGATGAACATGCCAAGAGAGTGGGAAGAAAGAGGTAGAAAGAAAGAGAGATAGAGACAATGAGTGAGAAGACAAAAGTTACCTCTTTCTGCGTCCTGGACAGCA
The DNA here is from genome assembly GCA_900088475.1 of Hyphochytrium catenoides. NCBI lineage: Eukaryota > Hyphochytriomycetes > Hyphochytriales > Hyphochytriaceae > Hyphochytrium > Hyphochytrium catenoides. Next base: position 20,327 of record FLMG01004307.1, read on the forward strand.
CTGGCTGAAGCTCGACCAGCTCCTGTTGCATGTCTGAGACAAGGCCTTTGGTCTGTGTGATCTTGTTCACTCCGTTCTGCAATCGGAACTTCATCGTGTTCACCTGCAAGCAAGGCGTTAGTTCTCCTCATGCTGCCGTTCCCCATCTATCTCTTCTACTCCTTCACTTGTTCTCCAAGTACTCTCCTACGACTCCTTCTCTCCGTTGCCCCATACGGATCCGTCTCTCTCTCACATACTCACTCTCTCTGAAAGTCTTGACTAATCATCAGCCACCGCACCAAGCTAGACAACACGTATCTCTTAACTCTCTCTAATCTCCCGTCTCTCCCTCTCTCTCTCCTCTCCTCTCTCTCTCTCTCTCTCTCTCTCTCCTCTCTCTCCCTCTCTTTCTTCTTTTCTTCCCGCTCCGCACATACTAAGCAACAGTCCTGTTCTCACCTCTTCTCTCTTCTGCTTCAGGACATCTTTGAAGGTAGAAAGGAGCTCTAAGTAAGAGGTGGGAGTGACGTAGTACCGTCTCCTAAGGCTCTCATAGAATTCCTTGCTTCCCTTTTCTACATTCTGATGGATGACGCGGAACATCTCCACCACTTTAGGCAGACTGTCTCCCAGTGCGAGATCCTCCTGCGGAACGCAAAGGAGCAGACAGAACGACAGAGACCGAGAAATGTAGAGAGAGAGAGAGAGAGATAGGCGTTAGAGATGACTGAGTTTCAGTTTTGACAGCTGACAGCTAGGGAGACGATAGCGTACGCGTCGAGAGGCAGAGAACAAGCTCCAGAAGTGGTACAACCTTTGTCATCGCTGCCATCGCTACCGAGCTGAGGGCCTCCGCTGGCCACTCTGAGAACCAGTCGATCGTGCAACAGTTCGAGAGAGACGGGAACATTCTCATTCTCTCTCTAAAAGCCTCGCCGAGGGGAGACATGCAGAGGACGAGGTGGATGTTTCTTTTAACCCTAAGAATATACTGAGAGAAGATGTTCATCTTTGTAGGAGGCAGACGTTTCTTTTGACAGTCCACGCGGCAGGTGTTCATGATCTTCTCCATGTCCTCAGGACCATAGAGGTTGGGGACATCTCCAGCGTTCAGAATACCTGAGGAATGGAGAAAGGACGACGAAGCATGAAGAAGAGAGAGAAAGAGAGAGAGAGAGAGAGAGAGAGAGAGAACGGTGGGACGGCGTGAGCTAGGAAGTAAGAGGTTATGACTCCAGGAGAAGCGGCAGGACGTCAGACAGAGCGTATATGTATGTACGAAGCCCAAGACGGTGGTGCGAGAGTGAAAAAGGAGCGAGGAAAGTGTGTCATAAAGAGAAGAGATAATAAAACAGAGAGCAAAAAAGGCAAAGGAGAGAGTAGTCTGACCATTGATGTCTTCAAGCATTATTTCATTCACTATCTGCACGTCACTGAAGAGGAACACTATGGGTTTATCCTCGAGGCCTGCCCTTAAGAGACACTTCTTGACGTCCTCCCGCCACTCTGCCTTGCCATAGCCCTTGCTAATCTCCACCTGAGTGACAGAGGTAAAGGTTGAGGGAAGGGACAGGTGTCGGTCTATTGTTGACAGTGGATAGCTCATTCGTCCTTCTCTTCTCTCTCTCTTTCTCCATTCGTGGATAGCTCATTCGTCCTTCTCTTCTCTCTCTCTTTCTCCATTCTTCTTGGCTGAACTTTCTCTCTCGCTCCTCCTCCCGCTCTTTTGCGATGAGAGGACTGTGGGCTCCTGTCATTGACTCTTCTCTGCTTTTCATTTCTCTTTTGGCTTCAGGCCTCTCTTACCTGGAAGCAGGCATAACCTGCCATGAAGGTGGCGAGCCTTGTAAGACTCTGGCGGCCGCTTCCTCCCACGCCTAAGAGGAGTGCATTGCCTTGTGGCTGGCGAATGATACGGCTGATCCGACTGACGTGCTCGATGGCATCCTGGAGGTAGCAAAAGTGTGAGGACAGTGAGTGAGAGAGAGCGAGAGAACAAGAAGAGAGAATTGGGGGTCTCAGAAAGTTCAAGACTGTAAAGGCGACCCGTAAAGCAAAGGACTCCTCTTGACTAGGAGTCTCTCTGTCTCTCTCTTCCTCTTTTTTTATCTCTTACCAGGAACATCACAAGGGGCATTGGAGTTTTACTCTCAGCATTATAGTCGTTGAGATACTCCTCAATCACACTTTGAAGCTTGGCCAGGTCCTTGACCTCTCTATACGGCTTGGGATCAGCACCTGGATCCATGTAGTCCCCATAGATGAGCCGCTCAGCAGGCGCAATGTCACCATAGTTACGGCGGAAGAAGGTTGAGGTCGCCCGTTCCATTGTTGCTCTGAACCAGGAATGATCCTCCTGCAGCCAAGAGACGGGAAAGGGGCAGGAAACAGGATGCAAAGAGAGTCGGAAACAGAACAGTGAGGGAGTCAGAAGATGCTGATACTCTTCTGCGAGAGAGACATGGAAAGGAGATGACCTGATTGATCATCCTGTCTTCGAACACTCTCTTGCACTCATGAAGCCACAGTCGAAGGACATCCTCCGGCCCAGCAACGGCCTTACTGTCAACCATCAACAAGCCCTGAAACACCTTCGACAAATCTCTAAGGTTGAAGGTATAGTGGCACTTCGCAGGCGTGGGGAGAAGTTCCTTGCACACAGAGTTATACACAGAGATGGACGCTTCGACTAGACGGGGGCAGAGAGAGAGTATGTCTGAGGAGAAAGCTTTGAAGAAAGCCTCCACAATGGTGGAGAAGATAGTCATCTTGCTGTCATCTCCCATTTCTGCTAGTCCTATGACGTTGAAGTGCCGGAGGAAGCGACCAGTGATGGGGTTGCGTCCGCCTCCTGGTGGACCCATGGAGCAGATAAACTGCACGTCGACAATTTGTCTGTTCGCAGGATAGAGAGAGACAATAGCAAAGAGAAGCACGGAGGTAATGTGGAGCGTTAGAGCTCAAAACCAAGGAAGATGATTCAGCTTTGGAGAAGAGCTAGCGCCGTAGAGGCC
>FLMG01004307.1:26100-38021 GCA_900088475.1 Hyphochytrium catenoides
TCAAAGATAATTCTTTCTCTCTTGGCGCGGATGCCAAGCTGTATCGTCATAATCTGCTGACCCACCACCGACAAGACCTCAATGTCAATGCGGTTGAACTCATCAAAGCATGCCCAAGCTCCACATGAGGCTAAGCCCTAAGAACAACGGGCAGTCAGTGGGTGATAACAAGCCACATAGATGGTTATCAACGCAGTCCCATCAGTAGAGAGGCGGCATAAGCTTGTGAGAGCAGCGCAGATGCGACCTCCACATCACTGTTATTAAGAGTATGCTAAAGGAGGAGCTTTGTGCAAGAAGGCAAAGAAAGCGAGGGCTCTAAGCGATTAGCCGTAGAGATCGGGAGGAAGGGCAAGCAGTCGTCTGTTGAAGGACCTTAAAGAACTTTCCCATGGCGATGTAGTCCAATCCGTCGGAACAGTTGAACACGACACACTGCTTAGCCAGAGCCTTGGCCAGGTCCTTCGTACTCTCCGTCTTGCCAGTGCCTGCAGGGCCTGCAGGGGCACCCTACCAAGGACGAAGAAAGAATGAAAAGAGAAACATCCCCAAGATTAGGAAGCAGCCTAGACAGAACAAAAAGGAAAGTGGAACAAAGACAAACAAGAGGAGAACAAAGAAGAGGAGGGTTCACTCCTCGGACACCACGCCACCAGGAGTAACCGTTAGCCTTCCAACTTTGTTTGGCCCTCTCTCGTCTTTCTATACTCCCCTCAATTCCCTCTCTCTCTGTGGTCTTTCTCACTCTCGAGATCTTACCCCGAGAGTCATCTGCAGGGCCCCCATTAGGGTGAGATAGCACTTGTCCGTCAGCGGGGTGATGACCAGCCTCATAGAGTTTCCTAAGTATTCGTAGCCGTACGGCCGTCTGCTCGTCACCATCTGCGCGAACATATTCCCGTCATCCCAGTAATATTTCAGCTGACTGCTCCACATGAAGTCAGACTTGGACGAGACTTTTTCCACTGTTAGTGTCTTTGTCACATCCCGAGCATGCACATCAATGACTGTCAGCGCTCCGAGGGTCATCCGGGTGAGTCGAGGAAGTTCTCCACGAACCATCCTCACCATATCCGCGAGTTGGGCCAGCTGTTTATCGTACATTTCTAGCACTCCCTTCTCTCCCTTCTCGTCCATATGCTCTTCCATTTCTCGCGTCCAGTGCAATTGACTGCCATTCAGAACGCACTGTCCTGGCCAGCGTTGGATCCACTTGGTCCTCTCTATCCGAACATATTCTTCTATGGAAAGCGCGAGGACATCTCTGACGGAGGTCTTCATCATCTGCTCCACCTCTAACATCCAGCTCTCGACGTTCTTGCCTCGTGGATCAACTGGAGAAGAGAAGCGCACACTCTCCGTCTCGGCGGATATCATCGCGGTAATAGTTTGATCTTCCTCAAAGTTCACTTTGGCAATGCCCTCGAAGCACTTCTTCAAGTGTGGCTGGACCAGCTTGACGTCTTTGGTCTCTGAGAGAATGGACAGAAGCTCATCGTTGGAGAGAAAGTAGAAGCGTGCAAAGACGGACCGCTTGGTCTCCAGGTAGTCGCTGAGACCCTTCTGGACCTTGAGATGGGAGCGGGGAACGGAAAAGAGTGTCAGATATGAGCCGAGAACAGTATCAACGACATTTGACTACTTGAGAGTGATGCTCTCTATCTCTCTATCCTCTTTTACCTGCTCCAACAGCTTGCTACCCTCTCTGAACCTCTCGAGAAGCTTTTCATTGCTGCAGAACTCCACAGCAAGCGGGTCCAGCTTGGCCTTCGCAAGGGTTTGACGCCAAGTCTTATCGACATTTGAGAACCGCTTTCCCTCGACGGGGAGCTGCTTGTTGATATCTGGAGACTCAAAGATGGGCTAATCGTGCAGGAAGAAAGAGTGTCAGGCTAAAGAGTTTGCCTTCTGATCACCACGTGATAGAGGAAGCCGATATATGAAGGTGACGACGTAGACCTGAGTGAGGGAAGAGAGTCTAAAAAAGAAGAAGGGGAGAAGACACAATGCTGCCTGTGCAGCGCGTACTACGCAATTAGCCGAGAAGGACAGGGATGAGAAGGCAAGTCGTTTGGACCTGAAGATACAGCCATCCTCTTTGAACATTGATCCACTCCTCCAGCACTTCTGAGATCATGACGAGCTTGCTGTTCCACTGCTCGATGCGGCTCTCAAACGGTCCTTTGAAGGCTGAGAACTGCATGGCTTGGACGAGAGTAATGTGCTAGAGAGACGAGGAAAGCACGTTAGAAAGCTCTTGCCATTTATGCCCTAGAGTGAATAGCATTTAGAGAGAGACAGAACCTCAGAATAACAGCGGAGAGGGAACAGACACCAAAAGAGTGGCAGTCGCTAACATTACCTCGTCAAGAACGGCCTGGATCTCGTCGACGGCCTTCAGAATGTAGGTTCCTGTCTCTCTATAGGAGATTATGTTCAGCTTGATCCCTGCCCAGATACTATCCATGTTATTGAGCGCCTTTTCTATCTGATACTCTTTCCCGGCTGATTCGCTCACTTTGGTCACCAAGTCAATGTGACTCTGAAGACCGATCTCCATCAGTTGATTTAAGGTTAGGCTCTCATCCGGGACGAGAGAGAGCTGCGTTTGGCGGCTGATGTCTGCCCAATGTCTCTCTCTGAGCCCAGGGTTCCTGAGGGCGATGATGAGAGGGACAAACGGTCTGAAATCTGAGATTTGGTTCTTTATGTTGGAGGCGATAGCCGCGTGGTCTTCCAGTTCATTGTTGACGAAGAATTTGTACACCTTAGAAATCCCGTTTAGTTGCATCTCCACCTCCTTCTCTACGACTTCACCGTCCAGCTGCGTGAAGCTATTGACGAACAGAGGTGTGAGCTCAGCGCAGCAGTGATTTTGCTAGGGACAGTACAGAGGAGGCAGAGGACGTTGAGGTAGAACGATTGTGGCAAGGGAAGAAGGAGGAGCTGCACGTTTGGGAGGAAGTGTCTTTAAAGCAGAAGGACTGACGAAGGCAGTAAAAGGCTCATTCGTGTAGGAGATAGTCCGGGAGACGTAGAAGAAAGAAAGCTAAGTGAATAGGAATAGCCTTACCTTCCCGTCGTCCAAAGCTTATGTGAGTTAATCCACTGCCTGGTGACGGTCCAGAGCTGATAGTATGGATCAAACTCCTTCTTCATCATGGCCAGCGCCATATAATCCGTAGCAGGCTTCTCAAAGAGTGCCTCCCGACTGTTGAAAAGTGTCGCGTTATCCTGCGCTCTCTTCAACTTCAGATCTAGCGTCTGCACAGCCTCAAATGCGTCTTCATAGGCATCCAAATCCAATAACTTATTGAGACTTTTGATCTCTTCATGCAGAGCCATAAGGTTGGCCTTGAAGTGCGTCTGTTCGACGGTCATTTGGTCAGAGAAAGAGACCTTTTTGTCTTGTATGACGCCATGAGCGGCACGAAACTGCTCTGCAATCTTTGAAGACCAGCCACAGACACTCCAGAGTTGTCCCAGCTGCTGAGGTGTCTGTCGGTGCTGCAGATCATCCAGCACTTTATACTGGGCTTTGAGATCCAGAACCTCCTTTTCGAGGGGAGAAAGAAGAGAGGGGACGCTAGCCATATACTCCTGCATCTCGACAAGCTCCTCAATGTTTTTAGGGATGAGACAAAGCTTTTCATGGATGCTCGCTAGCTGCCTATACAAAGTTTCAGCGTGCAAGTAGGTGCTCTCTTTGTGGAGGTGGATTAGCCGTTTGATGATCTCCTCATGTTTCCCCACGAGCGCTGCTCGAGTCGCTCTCACATCAACTGCAAACAGTCCCAAGTCGAGTGGCTCTAACGGAAGATCAATACTTAGTTGCTGAATAGCCTCTCTGTGTCGCTGAATGAGGCTCTGAAGCTCCTCCACAGAAATTGTGAGTGCCTGCCTTGGCGGGGAGGAGTCCACGAGGGAAGAAGGCTCGGACGCTTGCTCTCTGACACTCTGCCTTCGGTCTGCTACCGCCTCTCCATCGTCTTCTTTCTCTTCAGACTCTACAACCTTAGCAAAGGTGCTCAGGTACGTTTCCAGATCGAGATTGAGAAAGTCTCGGTACTTCACAAAGAGCTTCAGGTAGGAGTCCAGCGGCTCAATGCCCTTCTCCGCGCACTTCATTGTCCTCTCTTTCGTTTCTTGCACCCATTTCTCCTCGGCAGACACACTCTTCACGCAGTCCAAGTTAGGCCAGTACAAATGATCCATGACTAGTCTTTCCAGCAAAGGAAGCTCTCCTAAAAGCTTCATTGTATGGTCCAAATGTTCCCCTATTCGCGAGATAAAAAGCGCGGGCTCTACGTTATAGATGAAAGAATGGCCGATGAGAGGCTCGATAGGAGCTATTGGGCACTGGACAGCCTCTTCACCTTCCGTGTCGTTGGCAGCTTTCTTTCCTTCGCCATCTTTACTCTTCTCCTGCTTCGCTACTTTCTGCTTCTCTTTCTCTGCGTTGTGTTCGGCCCACCAGTCGGCAATCTCCTTCTGATTAGCGGCTACCTCTGCCTCATTGATAACATGAGGAGAGGGAGAGACTATGATGGAAATAGCAAACAGAGGAGGCGCTATTTTGCCTTTATAATAAACTGGAGTCCGCGAGACAATGACCGAGTTCGTGCCCACGATGTTGAGATCAAACGCCGCAGCTCCCTCTATGAATGCGTAGTAGCTTGCTAAGACATTGGCAGTGATGATCCTTACCGTGTCCTGCACGGCAAGGTTTGCTCTCTTCATAAGTGAGAGAAGCGAAGAAGCTTCATAGTTGACTCGTTTAATCTCATTGAGATTATACGCGGGACAGCCTTCTAATGCATAGCGCACCTGTTTGCTGCTGCGCACTATCCACTCCTCCACGAGGCGATGAGTTCCATTCTTGGTAGCTAATAGCTGAGTCTCGGCAAACTCCTCCAGAGAGACAGAGCGCACCACTTCCGGTTCAGCGCCTTGGGAGAGTAGCAACGAGTGACGCGTGTGGACGATGGGAATGGTAATCGCTATGTCGCAGTAAAATCTAACAGCCGTCATAGCGGCTATCGCCTCTGCAGAGACCAGGAAGGTGCGCGAGAGAAAGTCTGCTGTCTGAGCCTTTCTGTCATAGTGCGGGACCGCCACAACCCCAACCAGAGGGGCATTAGGAGGAAGACGTGGCGGAGGAAGCTTGAGCAAAGGGAAGTCCTGAAGACAGTTCTCCGCGTTTGCCTCAAAGACAAGTTGATTCATCACCTGCTTGTACCGCTCCACCACCTCGTCCAACAGAGCCGTTGCTAATGGCGTCTCAACCAGTCGAGGAGAGGCAAAGACGGAGTAGAAGATGCGATCCACGATCTCCTGAGTAAGGGTGGCAGAGGTATCTGCCGGCATGCAAGATGAGATAAGGATAAGGCGAAGCTTCTGTGCGGCAACCTCCCGGCTGTGAAGTGCGAACAGCAACCGTGAGAGGACGTTTCGACGATCCTCTTGGGGAAAACAGAGAAAGAGTCGTGGCAAAGACTTTGGACGAGGAGTAGGGCCCTCAGCTGACGAGGATTGATCAGAGGGAAGGTCCAACCACTCCACATCGAAAACTTCTCTCTTCTCATCGTAAGCTAGCACCTTACATCGCTGCCACCAAAGAAGAGAGCGCCCGTCGTGACCTAGCCCTAGTCCTGCAGCACTTACTGGTCCGTCTTTGAGCCAGTCCCGTACATCCGCCTTAGGCTCAAAATCTCTATTGTCATAGAGATAAAGAGGAAGCTCAGACGCCGAAAGAATGGTCTCCTTATAGGGAGAGAGGAGCTCTGACATAGCCCATACAATATCTGGACCTTCTCGCAGCTTTCGCTGATATTCTTGCTCCTCCGTCTCCTTGGCCAGCCTCGACTTCGTAGCATTGCTCTGGATCCGCACTCCGGCGATGGATTTCTTCAAGGGAGAGCTATGTGCATTAGAGGTAACGGACTTCTGAGCGGGAGCCGGAGGTCGAGCCTCTGTGCTGGAAGAGTGAGCATGCTTCTTAGGAAGAGAGCCCAGAAGTATCTGTTCCAGAGTGACCTCTCCCCCGCCTGGAGACAGAAAGCTGGAGGAAGCAGAAGAAGAGAATGACTTGCTTCCATTGTTGCCACTTTCTTGGTTGTAAGACTCCTCATACTCCTTTAGCTGGTCAAACAGCGCACTTCCAATGTCAGACGTAGTGGACTTGTTACTGCCAGAACCGGGGCCCTCTTGCCTGCCAGACTTGACCTTGGCCTTCTAACGGATGCAGATGGGAGCGGACAGGGTTATGAGCATAACGGACCAGATCGGAAGACGCGAAACGAGAGGCAACGTAGGTTAGGAAAGTAGCGGAGCATGGAAGGGAAGACACAACGATGTTAATAGTAAGAGCAGACATTCCGCGGGAAAGGAAAGAGGGTAAGGCCTCGGGACGCCCTTACCTTGTGCTTGACGTCTGCCTTCTGCATGCTGCCAAGGAGGAAGCAGATCTGAAGGGCGGACCGGAGCTTTGTCGACTGCTTTCGTGCCGACTTGGCCCAAGGCCTTCTAATGCCGGGTTTTTCTGCCTATACGCCTCTGGCGGCCAGACATGGCTCTACCGTTGGTGAATTACTTTTGAAGGCCGCTGACTGCCAACCCTTAACCGCAATGTCAGCAAGCTCTGGCGGTGTAGTGCGGCAGCCCTGAGACGGTGAGGGGATCCAAACTCCTTGCTGCTGATGGTGCATGCGCTCTCTGGTGCCCGCGTTCCTCAGGTTTGGACTCTCATCTTTTCTTTTTCTTCTCCATAGACTGCTCTCTCTCTCTCTCTCTCTCGTGCTCCTGTCAAACTCTCCCCTCTCTGGTTGTCTCTCTCTCTCTCTCCTTCGCTCTCTCTCTCTCTCCTTTACACTCTCTCTCTCTCTCCGTCCTTCTCTCATCTCCCTCTCTCTCTCTCTCTCTCTCTCCCCCTCTCTCTCCACTCCCTTCTCTGAGTGTCATCAGCTGTAACGTTCGCGATATGCCTTTGAGAGCCTCTGTTCCTAATCTGCACCGTGTCCTTTCGTTTTCAATAAATTCGGAATCCTTCAGTAAGTTCCATGAAAAAAGGGCTTGGCTGTAATTACTCTTACGCTCCAAGAAACTATAATTGCAATCTCTCGTCATCAGAAAGCTTCATAAACTCCAGGGGATTTCCTGGATGGCCAGGAGGATATAGAATCTGCAGGATTGTAGATGCGGCTATAATGTAGAGATGTCCATCATCATCATCACATCGCGCTGCTTGGCTTATTATTGGCTCCATTGCAGCCTCTGAGCCCCTGCTCACTTGCCGTGCCGATAGCTTCGCCGTCAAGATCCGTCACAGAAGGGACAGAACAGCTGGCACACTGCGCGGCAGATGTGAGTCGTGGAAGTCTCATGGTTCGTGGGAGAGCCCGTCCTCAAGAGTTAATCATGGGCGGCAAGATTATCGCAGTTTGCCGTTATTGTTATTGTCAATGAACACTAAGGGTCAGTCTCGCTCTCTTCTAACTCTTTCGCGGCCCTCCTACGCTTCTTCCTGTCGCTCTTCTCCTTCAGCACCTTTGTTATTGCGCCGTTTATCTAATGAGACACAAGCGCAGTTCGAAAAGCAGAGCGTTAGCAGCGCCACTCCGGAATTCGCAACAGAATCAAAACATCTACCGACCCTTTGCACTTCCTGCCGCATGTGGTCTGCCAGCTTTTTAATCTCAACTCGGCCAGGGATGAGGTGAAAACCGTCAATGGGTTCATGAGCTCCATCGTCTTTTGCCAGAGAAAGGAAGAAAGAGTAACGAAACGTGACGTGATAGTCAGAATCTGAACGCTGCCACAACAGGTTAGGCCGAGCTACCTCTAGTACTTCGTCGTAGACCGGACTCTGCTTTCGCAATCACTTTGATGTAGGTCTGCCTAGGAAGGCTACAAAGAAGAGAAACAAGAGTGAGAGGGTTGGGTCGTTAGGAACAAGCGACCTAACTATTCATAGGGAGAGATTGCTATGGTATGACGTAGGGAGTGCACTCTCAGTGCCTTCAACATGGACCGTCACGTACAATTCTTCATTTTCGAGCACCAATGGAAACTCCCTTGAGGGATCAATTTCGACTACTCTGCAGCTTCTTTCACCTCGTGGGTCCCCAGCTGTGAACACCTGCGTCATACATTCTTGTCAGTTAAACGGAATCTCAGAACGACATGGAAGGTTAAGGTGACATGTGAAGGCTCAAAGATGGCTAGCTGAGAAAGCTTGAAGGGATTGTGCACAGTAAGGAGCGAAGAAGAGATGGATACAGGGCAAAGCCCAATAAGGAACTGCTAGAATTTGGAACAGGGTTACTGCGATAGGAATAGTTCAGAGGCCGTGCACTGACGGGCGATCGATAGAATATAGTGTCTCCAGCATAGAGTCTCGGTCTATTCTTCGACGACACGTTTGAAGGAGCCACCGCAAACTTTAATGGATCATCCTCATCATCCGTTAGCTCCTCCTTAGCCAGTCGCCGTTTACGCTTCGCTGCCTTTTTCTCTCCTTTCTTTATCTGCTTCTCAAGAGAGAGTGCTGCTTCTAGATACTGTCGAAAGAGCAGAGTGAGACACGTCAGGGTTGTAAGAGAGTGCGGATCCCAGGAAGCTTAGTATAGGGAGAAGTTGTTCCCACAGCGTACCATGTCAACTTCCTTCCGCGCATCTACCCAGTCATTCTTTTGGTTAACATGCCTTTTGAGCCAGGAACTGTCAGTTGTCTGTCTCAGTCTGATCCTTGACGGTCCAGAGTCATCAAACTGCAGCAGACCCTTAAGCTCCCTTAATAAACTGAAAAGAAGAGCACGTGAGCCACAGTCATATGCATGCAAGTTAATATTGATAGTGCTTCTTACTAGTACGGCTTCTTCAGCGGAAAGAGCTGAAGGATAACGGAGCCTGTCGTGGAGACGATTAGTGTCTAGAGTATGCAGTACAGAGGGAGCAACCATTCCTTGAAGAAAATGCAAGAACTGAAGCTAAAAAAGGTGAGGAAGGATCAACAAAGAGAGAAAGACTACCAATAAAGGCTCCAGGACAAATATAGAGAAGAGTCAGAGGGTAAACGATATGGACATGAGTGAAAGGGAGCCCGCAATGGGAGGGCAGCGTTATGATATTGGGGAAGGATTGATTATGAGCAGCCTGTTTACCTTGGGGGACCGGCCAAAACTTGTTGAGTTTCTTGTTGCTCATTTGAAGCGTGGGATCAATAATCTATAGAGGTCAGTGATAAGAACCGAGGACCGAGTGGCAAGGCTAGAAGACGAGATGGACTATGGAACTTCCTGCGTCGTGGAGATCTTACTCACCTTGGCTGGCCACCAGAGCCCATTATCATCTCGTTGAACCCATCGTAAGGAGCTCAACCGACAATCCTCCAAAGGTTCGACATGGGCCAGTAGCTCCTCTTCTGGTTCCTTCCGCTTCACCTTTTTCGGTTTCGGCAGTGTAGCTTTTTTCTCCTCCTGCTGCCGGAGGCGCACTACTCGACCAGATCGTGTAGTTGAAGTTGCAGCGCAGGTGTCAGAGGGCTGAGAGTCTTGGGTGGCAAAGTCCCCATCAGTTTCGTCTACCGTCTGCTGTGACAGACAGTTTCCTCTATCCTCATTCTCAAACCTATGGAGGGGATGCAATCAATTGATCTGAAATACGATCGGAGAAGCACGACAAAGTTGAGCCTACCCCGGACTCTGAGTGGCCAGCCTGCAGGATTTAACAACAGTGCGCCTAATGGTATCTAGTGGCGACGCCTTCGATAGCACGTCTTCCAGCCCCAGGCCCACAGCCTCCTCATCAGAGTCCATCCCTCGGCCAACCTCCACTCACCCCGAGCGATACCCTGCAAAGTGAGGATCACTTCACACCAGCGAAAGCACGATGTTTACTCTTCTGATAACATCGGCTCCCTAATTCTTCTCACCAGAAGAAGAATCATGGCTTTCTCTGCAAGAAGAAGGTCAGGGGCAAATAGTAAAGAGCTTCATTCAGAGTTCCAGACACTCTGCAGATTCTGCTTGAAGAGATTTGGGCGGGAATGAAGAAGGGTATGACGAGCGCTTATAGTTATCAACTCTGATGATCTTTAATCAGTTTTTGGGTCTGCAACAGCTTCTGCAACAGCTTCTGCAAGTGGAGTATAATTCTGGGGTACCGAAATACCGAAAATAATCCTCAGTGTCTTCAGATTCCCATCGGAAAATCTTCGCTTTATTTATAAAATGTTCGTAGAAATCTCCGTATCAATGTTGATCTTCACGCTCTTTTATAGTTTGCACGCCGTTATAGTGTGGAGGCATGGTCATCCAACGAAGCTCAAGACTTTGACGCAGTAGGCAGAATGAAGGTAATGTCGGAGAGAAGGAAGTGGGAGAGTTAGCCTTCTTGGCGTCACTCCGGATGCGTGTCGCTACCGTGATGAGTGCGGGAAGCCCGCGGTTTCGATCTAATGGTTGAGAAAGGTGCACCCTGCTGAAAAGACGTGGTGGTATTGCTCCGAGGCCTCCTGCAGAAGAGGAGCAACTTGAAGAACCATGATTTTCGTCTTTGTGATTGATACATCAGCATCAATGAATCAGCGCTCATCCGGAGGGATGACGCTGTTGGACTGTGCAAAAAGTGTGACTGAGCACTTTATCAAGCAAAGGTCCAGGGATCCCCAAAGCAGAAGTGACAGGTACTTCCTCGTCACCACCACGACGTCTCAGCCTCCAGCGGCTCTATTAGCGGCCGGAGCGTCAGGGCCGGGTGGCAATAGCGGCAGTGGACTCTTGCCAGATATGGCAGGGGGAGATGAGCGTGGCTCTGAAGCCATCCGTGTGGGCTGGAAGGACTCAGGCAACTTTATTCAAGAGCTCCGTAATCTGACCGCAAATGACTTTGGCAGCATCAGCCATGGCTTGCGGTCCGCGTTTGAGCTAATGAACCAAGTCAGTAACAAACCTATCAATCTCTTCACCGACCATCGCGCCTTTAATCACCCTCAGCCATTCTCCTACCTCTTCTCCCCCTTGCCTTTCTTGCTTCCATGTCACCTACTGACTCTCAGACACTATTGCCGCCTTGACCCTTTCTCTCCTTTCAGTACCGGCTGCAGACCCGAATAGATAACTATGGACAAGGACAAAATCCTTGGTTTCTTGACCCAGCCGCCTGCATTGTACTTACCGACGGGACGGAGGGTGCAGGAGGAGATACAGCACGTGAGAACCTCGTTCTCTCTATGGGCAACTCCATCGGACAAGAGCTAACTCTGGAGCCGTACAGATGGGACCAGGTATTCCTTCTCTTCATAAGCCTTCTCTCCTTCTCTTCTCCGTTGATTATCTACCCCGCTGTAAATATTTCAAGGACCTTGGCTCTCAGCTTTCTATATGGTTTGCGCTTTCCTTGCTTTTCATCCGAGATCAATGCGTTCGGAGAGATCTACTCTTTGCCCGCATATTTCCAATGTTACGCTCTTGTGCTGTGCATCCGATGTTTGGGCTCTCCTTGCATATTCCTCCCATAACCGTCCATAATTGTGCCCTTGTATCGCCTTACTTATTGCATCATGACTGGCCTTCCAGCGGGTGTTTTCTATCTGTCTCAAACTGCCTGGCATCAAGACCTTCGGCCGTTTTAAGCTTCCAGATGCTTCAAAATCTCTGGTTGGAGGCCAACTCGCGGCCATACGCGCCCTCTGTGAAGCCACTGGCGGTGTCATGATGATTGCTAATAACGTGCGGAACGCACTCCATAGGTGAGAAATCCAGTGCTCATCCTCTTCCCAGAGACAGAGAGCTCGGCTCTTCTGCTCTCATATGTCGCTGCAGCAGCGTTTGACTGTCAGCGAGAGAGCAGCATCTTGGAAAAGAGCAGGACCCACGGGTTTCGGACCCACTTTCCATCCTCGCCTCTGCGCTCCGAATCTT
>FLMG01004307.1:38077-48240 GCA_900088475.1 Hyphochytrium catenoides
TCCATGCTCTTATCTGCGTCTGTCAGCTGACACTGTGGCTGTTTCAAGCACCTGCCAAGGGGAAGCTTGTGTCTCCTAAGTTATGTCAAGAGCTCCATTCGTCACCATCGACACTTGCTCACTCTTTACTTCGCTGCAGGATGTTGATAACGCCTTCGTAGTGGTTAGGTCAGCGCCTGGCAGGGACTTTCACTGGCCCATCCCAGAGCCTTTCTGGTTGGACCGCAACAACACTACTCTTCCTCCCAGGAGTGCTCACCCGTCATTGATTGTGTTGAGGGCGCCAGAGGCTGCTGCCGAGGCTGCACACACATCAATGTCGCTCGATAGATTGGGCTTCCCTGCCGATAAGTATGAGCTTCACGCCAACCTCAAGGAGTTTCCTCCCCTCGGTGTCCGCTGGCCCGTATATGTTAGGAGTATAAGACCTGAGGCCAAACCAGGTGCGAAGGATGGGCAAAGGGATTGAAAATAAGTCGCAGCACCTTTACTTAGGTTTTGACCGTTGTGCTTCCTTCTCCTCTGTCTTTACCGTTGGGACCCTTATGTGCTGACGTGGTGGCCCTCCCTGAGACTCGGACTAAGTAGAAAATGCTTCTGAAGGTTCTTGTGACGCTATTGGATATGTGACGACCACCGCGGCGGCAGCAGGAAAGCCACCTGTCCTTGTGCTTGTTCTTCTTCCGTACAACTATCCTCGGCTCTTCTCTCTCCTCGCCGAGGCTGCACGCACGACAGAGACCCTGGGTTTGGGCGGACAGTGGCAGTTCCAGCCTTCGAAGTTTTCCGCTGCCTGGCGCCAAGGACTAAGCGCTTACATCATCTCTACACCCACCTACTACTATGGCACGCTAAAGAAGGTGCTAAAGCGGTACAATTTGCATACCTTTGTGCCGGACTTAGCCGATGGGGGAAGAAGCTTTCAGGTAGGAGCCCAGAAGGCCGCTCTGTTGCTTCTTCCCTTTCCCACATGTTGTCTCCAAATTTCTGTGCTCTGACTCACGTCATCACCTCCTGCAGGTTAACAGCTACTTGATGCGGCTCTGGGAGATGAAGAAGGCAGAAAACGAGAAGCCAGCAGTTAAGGCTGACAAGCCTCGGCCTATGGACCTAGCTATAGCTAAGTTAGAGCCTACCTCGACTACTATCCAGAGCGCCTTCAGTACGCCTCTCTCTCTCCTTAGAGCTCGCTGTGCCGAACTTCGGCAATGCCTAGAGTCTAAGCTTCAGCTAGGCGCTAGCGCACCTTCTTCTCTTTCCTCAATGCCTTCCCCACTTATCTCTCAAATCACTTCCAGAAAGGCCGGCCAGTGGAGGGGAGACTTTGGCAGAATGTCTCCGTCCCCAAGGGCAGTGAAAGAAGATGGAAAGCACTTTGTTCCCATAGGAGAGATGGGCAACTACCAGCCCGTTCTGTTGAAGAAAGAGGCACCTCGAGATCCTCTGGCTATCAATCCGGATGTTGACGAGGACACGATTGCAGGTCTGAGGAGGAGACAGCTGCAAGTGCACTTTGGGAATCCCTACAAGCGAAAGGAGGCAAAGGTGTGATAGACTTGGTGCTCCTTCTTCCTCATCAGCTGCTGCTCTAGCTCTGCAGACTCCCACCTCTTCGTTCTTAACTCTAGCTTTCATTGCTTTCCACTCCATCTTACTCCTGGTAGCTCTACTCTCTCCTTTCTCTTCTTGACCATATGTGGCTAAAATGATCATCACCCTCGGACTCTATCTCTCTGCCTTTCTCTTCCACGATTGGGGGTGGACGTACTAAACCTTTCCTCTTCCTAGACCATTCCCATTGATGGAGGAGACACATTAAAGGTACGACTGCTCTTGCGCATGTCTTAGCCTCCGTCTATTCGCTAACCCTTGATTTAACCTCGTATACTCGTATATTTGTTCATTTCCTTCGCCGTCTACTTCTTTTCGTCCACGAAGAGCCCATTAAGTGACGATGAAGACTCCAGAGAGTCACAAAGCTCCGTGACAGATGGGGAAGAGGTTGGAGAGGCTGTACTTCTGAACCAAGATTCTGCTATTAGGCGACAGAGAAGAAAGCGTCACCGCTCTTACAGCTCCCGTTTCCGCTCCTGGAGTCTCTCCTCTGACACCTCTGCTCCCTCTCCCCCCTCTCTCTCATCTTCTGAGGAAGGCACTCCTCCTTCTAGCCCTATTTTATCCGATCAGGCTCCGTCCCTCCCTTCTTCTGACGTGGAAATGGAAGATAACTTTACAGATGACGTCGCTAGCGCTTCAGGGCCCGAAGTGAGGCCCTCTCTCTTCCCAAATACTGCTGCCCCTCCTGGTGACCTTCCACTTGACCCTTCTGCGGATGGGAAGACGCGAGGAAGCCCTAGAAAAAGAGGAATACATAGTCCTCGCTCTTACTCCTATGAGACAAGTGCTACGTTTACCTATAAGACTGAGGAAGATGTGGCGGAAGCATTGGCACGTAGTGGATCTCTCGCACAACGGAATGGAGAGATTCACCAACTTATCAGAAAAGCTAGGACCTCAGTCGCGGTAAGATAAACATTACTTACTTAGCATTCGTCCATCCTTCGCGAGCCACTGTGCAATCGCCTCGCACCTCGTTTTATACCCGGTCGTAGGCGTCTCTATACCTCCTGGCGTCCATTTGCCTGGCTTTGCCTCCAGTAGACATCAAGGAGTTACTCCCGATCTCCTCTTTCTAACAATTTGGATGAACTCTCTAGGAAATCAATCAGATATTGGCGATCTTTTCGGACATGCAGACTGCTTTGGGGGCTGGCGTGGCCGTCTATATCTCTGCTGCCATTCGTCAAGCCTCCCATTTCAAGAAAACGAAGATCGTTGAAGCTCTAAGAGGATATTCGGCCAGACGAGGCATCCGTCTGGGCTGACACCGTTCCTTCCATGTTTATATTTAAAGCTCGGTGAGAGATCATGATCTAATGGGTAATGTAGCTTAAGGGGTCCTCGTGGTCAACACTCGTCAAAGGAGAGTGTTCATGCCACTTGAGAGCATCTCTGTCACTCATAATGTATATATGGTAGCTCCTTGTCCCGCGAAGAGCTTGAAGAGGCAGTTCTCTCTCACCTCTAACCAATAAATAGAAATCGCCATACCGGATCAGAAGCTCCATATCGCACTCTCCTCTACAGGCAAGTCCTTTGCTCTCTCAATGACAGCATAAAAATCTTCTCCTGATGGATTCTCCTCACAGTATCTTCTATCAGCTTTCTCTCTGGCCCTCTGCAGAAGATGGAAGAAGCGGCACTCTTCTTTATCCAGATCAGGATGCCAGACGTCGAAGATCAGGACGATCCGAGAGCTCTCGAGATCGTGGTTCCACACTTCATGTTCGAATGAGTCGTCGAAGATGAGACACTTCCCTTCCTCCAAGAGCCGTCTCTCACCTCCAACTCTAATCTCACAGCCGCCAGACGGGACGACCAACGGGAGATGACAGCGTAACTTCTTATTCGTTGGGCCGTGATGCTTCGTAATATGTGTATTTGGAGCTAACGCAGAGAAGAAGGCGTGCTCATAGGCGTTAGGTAGAGAGCTGAGAGTGTGGACTGTCTCTGGGCACAGAGCTCGGTTCGAAGCGCAGTCCACATTGTGCAGAAAGAGGTAGAAGACATTCCAGTGCCCAGCATCATGTCCCAGTGAACCAACGCCATCCGACGCCTTGTGAGAATAAGACCGTTCGTGACATAGCGGAAAGAGCAAGAGAGGGAGGAACGAGGGAAAGAGAGAGGTTGGAAGGAGGGAAAGAGTCTCGAAGGTGCAGCAGAAATAGAAAAACAGAGATGACAAGAGCTGCAGCGCCAGTCTATGCGGGGACAAGACGGAGATCTTCGAAGAGAAGAAAGCTTACAAAGAGAAGTTAACTCCAAGAGCGTGTGACTGCAAGAGCTAGAGCGAGAGAGAGAGAGGCCAAGCATGGGACAGTCGAGGATAAGTGGAAGAAAGCAGACGAGTAGCCAGAGAGTGGCCAACATCGATGCTTTTTTTGGTTCTTCACCTTGGCTCGGGCCCCGTGGGCTGGTCCTCTGTAAGGCTGGAAAGTCCTTTGGTCCGCTGTCTTCAGGCTGAGCAGTTCCACGCGGATGCTCTCAAACGCTTCTTCTACTATCTGAACCCAAGAGAATTCCTTGCGATCCCAAAAGGGACAAGCTCTGAGGCCTGCAGATACCGATCAGGTTTGAGGGAAGAGAGCGAGAGAGAAAAGGGAAAGAGAGAGAGGATGAATGAAAAAGAGAGAAAGAGAGAGAGAGGGGAGATGAAGAACTAGCGAGAGACAGTGAGAGAGAAGGAGGGCGGAAAGGTACCAGGGATAAGTTCTGGGCAACCAATTTGCCAGCTGTTTGCCTCCAAAGGGATCCGTCTCTTATTCACTTCATTCAACAGCCATCCTCGCACCCGACGGCAAGTCTCTCTCTTCTCCTCCGAGCAGACAATCTTCTGGATCCACTGCAGCAACGCCTGTAGGGACAGAAATGGGAGGCTAACGAGAGGGAGACAGAGCGAGACAGACAGAGAGAGAGAGAGAGCGGCAGGCAGAGAGAGAGGAAGAAGAGAGAAGGAGAGGGGCAGAGAGCGAACGACGAAAAGAGGGAAAACGATAGAGAGACAGAGAGAGAAAGAGAGAGACAAACAAGATGCGACTGTTGGGCCTCTCCCTTTACCTAACCGATACATCTAGGAGATGAAGAAAGAGGAGAGATAAAAAAAGAGAGAGAGAAACGCGCTACCTGACGGGGCAGAGGGGCGAGCATCAGCTCATCGAGAAACCGCTGAATGCCTGCGAAGACGAGCTCTTCTCTCTTCTCCATCTCAGGCTGGTCCTCGAGGGTGCTGCTCAATGGGCTTCTCTCTCCCTGTTCTTTCCGTGTTGCTGCCTCTGCATCCTCATCTCTCCCGGCAGTCTCTCCTTTGCTTATCCGCAGCATCTCCTTGACCAGGGGAGACCCCGACAGACTAGAGAGATATCAAGAAGAGAGAGAGGCAATGACGATGGAGCCAGCTCTCCCTCTTCTTATTGGCAAAAGAGAGAAGAAAGGCTCAATGACCTAGGGAGATGCAGATAAAGTGGAGGAATTAGGGTCTAGCGAGAGGGAGAGAAACAGAGAGAGAGAGAAACAAAGAGAGAGAGACAGTGAGAGAGAGACACAGAGAGAGAGAGACAAGAGAGAGTTGAACAGGTCCTAGAAGAGGAAAGAGAGAGAAAGGAACAGAGAGAAGCAGGTTTTTTCGGGTAAGCCGATTCTAGGTGGCATCTGTCCGAGAATAATTGCTCCTCGAACCTTCGCACCACTCCAACTTAGTCATTAAATTCTAGCAACCTTCGGTTAACATACTTGGTATCTAGTTATTTTCGATATTGTCTTATCGAGAAGACAAACTCTCCTAGATCTTCAACTTGAGAGAGATTTCTGGATCTTCCTTGAGCTGCCGCTGTCATCGCATCATCGCTGCTGAAATGAGGAAGAAACGTTTGAAGCAACGGAAAGAGAGAGAGAGAGAGAGAGAGAGAGAGACAGAGCACGCTCACAGAGACAGAGGCAGAGGATGTATCGGGGAGAGGGAGAGAGACATACATGTAAATAATGCGAGAAAGTGAGAGAGAGAGAGCGGCCGGGAACGAGAGAGAGCGCTGGAAGAGAGAGGGAAAGAGAACAGAGAGCGAGATCGAGCGATAGTAAGAGATGAGAGAGAGAGAAAGAGAGAGAGAGAGAGAGGGGAGGACATTGGATAGTGTCAGAAGTCGGGCCTTGGGCTACCAGTCCCGAAGCCCCGTCCCTCCTTTCAAGACAGCATCTGACCTCTTCATCGTCTCTGGGATCCCACAAGGGTGGCAGTTCCCCACTGGAGAGAAGGGAAGCAGAAGAGAGAGAGAGCCCCGGGAAAGAAGTTAGAACAGAGAGAGAGCTCCGCTAATAGTGCTTTGAGGTTCATCCTCTGGCACGTCAGGAGCTGGCGAAGAAAGAATGTGCCGCTGAGTGGGTTTAAGAGCTTAATCCGCTTGTGCTGACGCATGGCTCGCCCCGTCCCACGTGTTACTTCTCACGCTTCAGTCTGGCCGCGGGGACCTGTCGCCTCTCTAATATGTGACTCTCCTAGCCTTTCTCTCCGCTTGCTGGTCTCTCCTTATCCTCTTTTCTTCCATTGCTCCTTCGTCGAGTCTGTTCCAAGGCTCTCGTTCGCTGCAGTTTACCTTCCAGATGGGTCAAGGGCTGAGTTGCAAGAGAGAGAGAAGAAGTACACATGGGCCTCTCATTATCGTTAGCTAGCAGTCTATGGCGGTACGACGTCTCTCTCCGATCGACACCTATTACCTCGTGCTGATTGTGACGAGAGAGAAAAAGAGAGAGAGAGAGAGTGAGAGAGAACCACACACATACAGAGAGAGAGAGAGAGAGAGAGAGAAAACAGCACGGGAACAGGCGGAGAATCAGCCTCGACATCTCATTAGTGATCAGGCATGCGCTGGGCGAGTGGCCTACCTCAGATGAACTCAGACGGCAGCCTAGAACCCCGTCCAGGTCTGTTGAATCCTCTTCACCGAGAGTCTCAAGGAAACGCCCTTCCTGACGCTGAGCCTGTGCGGAGAAGATATAAGGCAAGCTTGTGAGTGGATGAAGGAGAGAGAGGCGCAGAGACAAGAGAGAGACCATGTCCTTCTCCCTCTGAGCTCGCTGAGAACTGCAAAGACAACCGCATTCTATCAGCGCAGACCATTGCCCTGCAATCCAGCAACAAGAGAGACGGGAAGGAGACTGCACGTAAGAGGCGACAGACGCTGGATAGGCAGAGGACACGTGTTTGCTCACTTGAGACAAGAACACCGCTGCTTCTCCCTCAGCAGGTAACTAGACCAGGCGCAACTTCAAAGCTTGGCCTCCTTCCTTGCACGTGGTCAGTCAGCTGTGGGCCACAAACAGCACTCAGCGGGTAAAGCAGAGATAGAATATCAGGCGGAGGCTCTTCAGATAAGCACGGGATAGCGACTCAGCCTGTTGGAAGATAGAGTGATATTACATGGACGTGCTGGCGCTCTGGAGACGGACCTTGATCTCTCTCGTCTCTTCCGTGGGAAGAGTTAGTGGCTCGAGTCTGTTATCGATGAGGGGAGCTGGCTTCAGCCTTTGCCCTAAGAGAGGGGCGGAGCTGAGACACATGCAGTGCTGGCACCTTCTTTCTCCGCTAGCGTCCAGGCTCTCACGGGCCAAGGTTGTTGGATGATGCTAAGGAAGAGAAGCGATGCCCCAGAGTGTACGGAGAGCCAGACAGGTAGGGAAAGGAACTTAGCGTCTCTTTGGGCTTGACAATGGCTGGTGATGAGAGCGCCATCTATGCATAAGACCAATAGAGCAGGATAAGGAGCTCATAAGAGAGACAGGGCTAGGACTAAACAATAGAGAGAAACCGAGGGAGGAATGGTAGAAGCGGCGCAAGTAGGGAACCTGAAGACAGCCAGGGAAGGAGGCAGCTGAGGACGCTCTTACTTCTTTTTTTGCAAGAAGTTGCCCGCATCAAGACTCGAACTGGAGATGGCTGGGTCCAGGAAAGAGAGGGAGAAAGAAGGCACACAGAGAGAGAGAAAGACAGAGAGAAAGAGAGAGACGGTTAGTTGTCTGACAGGAGCGATGGCTGTAGGAAAGGAAAGCCACGCGAGAGAGTAGCCCTTACACATCTCAGCAAGACAGCGGAACTCCCTGTCTGCTTGCCTGCCCTCCAGATTATGCTTTGTCCTTGCTAGCGATAATCTAAGATCGCCTCTTTCTCTTCCTGTCAAGAGAGAGAAGGAGTTTGCTGGGTGAATGAGAGACGAAAGCCGATACCAAAGATCCGGCCGACGGACGAGTCGATGAAGAGGAGGCAATGACATAATTAGCACGACAAGTGCTTAGAAATCTGAGAGGACGTGTCGGAAGAAGAAGGAAGAACATCAGTTGCCCTCTGCATCATTCGGTCGGAAGGAGAAGGAAGAACATCAGTTGCCCTCTGCGTCATTCGGTCCTGCTCTCTTCTCTTCTACGTACCTCTGTCATCATCTTCTTCAAGCATCATACAGGCTTGCGTGCCTTTGTAGGAACAACAGACGGCCGTAGGACCCAGCGACATGAGGAGTGGCGAGTGAAAGGGAAGCGCCCCGGACGAGAGAAAGAGAGTAGGAGAGGAAGGAGGAGAGGAGAAGTGCCCCAAGGCTCACAAAGAACAGTAGACAGAAGGGACAAATATAAGGCCAAGCAAACAAGGGGAAGAGCCCGAAGAAGACAGAGGCAGAGAGGAGTGGGATCTGTCGGATCGGGAGAGAAGAAGCAGAGCTACCGACAGAACATGAAGAGCTAGCGGAGAGGGAAAGGGCGAGGAGACAAAGCAAAGAACGGACGATGACGACTAAGAGCACAGAAAGAAGAGCCATTCCTCTTCATAAGAACGAGCTCTTCTCCTCATAAATAAGTGACCTACGAGGAGAGAGACTACGTTCTCTTCTCTCTCCTCTGTCATTATCTTGCTGGCTAAGCGGAGGAAGAGCAGGGTTGCACCTCCTCGGCCTTCTTGCCGTCGACGTCGTTGTCCCAGAGTAAACCGTCGTTGTTGGGCCCTTCCCAGCACCAGTTCCTCAAGCCCTTCCAGCTCTCCTCAAAGATTTCATCGTCTCTATCCATCTCTAGCATGGCGAAGATGAGGTCTTCCACTAGCAGTCGCCTCTCCTTTTTCTCTTTCTTCTCTCCCTCTTTCTCTCTCTCATCTTCCTCTTTCTCTGCTGGTTCTCTTCCAAATTTATGCTGAGCATTGCCTTCTTCCTTCTCTCGAGCTGTCAGATGACAGAAAGTAGACGATAGAGGGCTCAGTAGGGAAGCCAATGGAAGGAAGAAGGTGCTGTCTAGGCCCAGGTAGGACATCGAGGGACTCACAGCTTTCCAGAGACGAAGAGAGACTAGCTGCAAGTAGCTCCAGATCCCACGGAGACCTCTGGAGAGAAGACGAAGGACGGGTTGACTGGCCTTCCATAGTTTGCGTCCCTGTCTCTTCAGCTTCCTTACCATCCTTCTGCCACGGATCTTCACTCTCTTCCGCAGCTTCTTCAGCAACTTCATGGTCCTTTTCCCTACTACCAAGGGCGAACATTCATCGGCGGAGGAAGAGAGAAGTTGGACCCGCAAAATTAGAGGTATGAGCCCATAGAGATGAAGCATCGAGGTGACGCTCCAGATAACGATCTTGAGGGCGCTCTCTCTGTTACCGATCTCAGCTATGATCAGCTCCATTCTCTCTTCTAGCTTACCAATGTCAGGGGAAAAGGAAGATGAGGAGGACGCGGTGGTACCAACGTCAAAGTGATAGAAGAGCGCTAAGAGAGAGAAGAACTCAATGCTCTTCACTTCTGACCCGGAGAGATAGAGCAGAGCACGCACTAGAAAGAGAACAGAGGTACCATGAGGAAGAGGCTTTCTGGAAGCGTCCACCGCGTAGATGAACCCAAGGAGAAGCAGCCAGTAGGCCGTGGGAAGAGCAGGGGGAAGATCAGCTTGTTGCTGCTGCTGGGCGTCTCCATTTTCTTCCTGAAAGGTGCAGAAAAGAAGAGAGTTTGTTTGCGTCTGCCGCTGCGAGAGACATTCGGATCTTGCCCTGCTGGACCAGAGAGAACTCAGCCAATAGCCCAGGATGAAGTTGAGAACCAGCGTAAGGAGCAGGAAGACGGCGTAACCCTTCGCGGAAGAGTCCAGCATCTCCTTCTTCCTCACGTTTCTCTCTCTTAGTTCCCGGCGGATCATGGTCTCTTCGTTCTATGCTTCTCAAGGCAGATATTGCGCGAACGATGGCAATAGATGTCTCTCACGATGGGGAAGTTAGCTGTCTGCTCTCAGTAGGAAGCACAAGAGTAAACTGCTATGGAGTGAGATCTTTTCGTGGGTTCTTACGGCCGTCCTGACGATTGACGGGCCTTCGAAGTGAGATGTCGTGCCTGCTGGCGACGCTTCGACGGAGATAGCGGCGCGCGAGGGCGCAACGGCATTTCTCTTTTCCGTTTAGTTTCCTTGCTGTTGCAGGGTACAAATAGAGTGCTTTCTTCTCTCATAGAAGGACGGTGTAGTGGGCTGGGTGTGATATATATCTGCTGTCTCCGACCATCGATTGGGGCTGAAGCTATGTGATGATGATG
>FLMG01004309.1:0-12514 GCA_900088475.1 Hyphochytrium catenoides
AACCTCTTGTCCTAGGCTCCGACCTTCCTCACATCAGATGATGGACATCAATATGATGAGAAGATGGCGGAAGATGATGCAACGAGAACGGAGAATCTTCGAGAGTCTGGTGCCGAACACTACCGATCTCTCACCTCTGATGAACTTTCTAAATGATCGCGACTCCTTTAGCCAGCTGCACTTAGTTTAAGCTGCCTCCAGATGCTCGATGGTCTCCCTGGTTTCCGTGTATCTTCATGATCTAATAGTGCTGCTTCTTTAGGAGTCCGCTCTTCATGGGCACTGTTTATGCAGTCGGTCGAGTCAAATGAAGCTGCACTCAAGCAGCTTCAGCTTGAGTTTGATGAAGTCAAGAAGCTACAGATATCTGTGTCACTGACCACTTCTACTCCACATCCTTTCGTCGTGGGCCACTCTAAGGAAGGTCAGTACGGAAAGGACATTTAATCACGGTAGCCCAAATGAGGGGATGTGTTGAGGACAAAGTATTGGAAAAAGATAGGCCAAAGACATTGCGATTAGAACGAAACTGGAAAGGGTCTTTACCAAAGTGAGGAGCAAGAGAAGCCGAGGATAAACGCTACCAGAGAAGAAGAGTGTGAAGCAAGTTTTATAGAAAGTCAGTAAAACGATAGAAAGGTGATTAATTCTCTGTAGAGTTCCACACGATAGATGGTGGCGAAGGAGAAAATGCACGGCGAGTTGAGGAGGGTGGAGCTCCAGGTCAGCCTTCGTTGCTCCTTCTTCCGTCTTTACTTGCATCCCATTGGCCCTTCTGTCTTCTTCACCTCTAAGTCGTCCACCGCCAAGGGCCTCCAGCGCCAAATTCTTTCCTCTTAACCATGGCTATATTGCCCATCTAATTGCATCGCTTTCCGCCAAGAAGTGGACCTTGAGACAGAAGAGGAGGCTGAGGTAAGGCTAGTGGTGGATGATGAAGAGCAACAAATCCGAGAAAGGGGGTTAATGGAAGCTGAGGAAGAACAAAGCAAAGCTTACGACAGGAAACTCCTTGACCAGGTGATGGACAGCCACATATCTAGTTACCGAAGTCTTTCTCTTGCTGTAGACCTTGCCTTCAAACCCTCCATGCTCCGGCCTTGCGTAACCATCTTGCACTTCTAAGTGAGTAGCCACTAATCAAGAGTGGCTTGACGTTCGACTGCTCCGTACTTTCGTCCATTTTCCCAACTGGTGTTGTTCTCAGGTCCGTCAGCATGCGAAGAAGGTCCAAGAGCTTAATCTGGAGGCCTTACTCCAGGGCGAAGTTGTTCGTTTGCAGGCTCAGGAGGAGCTCCTATTCCAGACAATATCCTTGCCACCTCTGTTACCATCTCTTGATGTGATGCCCTCTTTGATCCCTTTGTCATGTTTCAAAGTTTCCAGGATTTCTCCTTTTCTTATATCGAGCCTTGCTGGACTGGCCTGGACGTTACCTCTCACCCAAAATTTTGAGCCTTAACTTTACTCGCCCGTTCCTACTGCCAGCAGCAAGAGGAGGAGATATTGCAGCGGCACAGATTGGAGGCCGAGCGGCTTGAGGCAAGAAGGTTAAGATTCGAAGAGGAGAAGAGGCGTAACGAACAGGAGGCGACGTTGCTGCTGAAGAGGTTGAATGAGGAGGAAGAGGTACGCGAAAGCTCTTTCTTAAGTAGTGCTCGTTATCTTGGGGACGTGATAGCTCTTATCATGGGTCTGATGGGCCGGCCCTACCTTAAACGATTTATCTGCTTCCTGAATGATGTAGGCAGCCCGCAGACTCCAGGATGTTATACGACTAGAGCGACAAGCCCTGGAAGCACATCGCCAGCAAATAGCGGCGCATGTCCTGCTTAGATGTCTTCGAAAGAACCTGGAAAGAAGGCAAAAGTGGCTTCTTCTCGAACTGACGCAGTATTGGAAGAGCAGCCTCTTACCATCACCAGGGCTTCTGACTGCTTTAACTATAGCTGATGCAACTCATCTAAGAAGGGAGTTACTCGCTCTGCATCTACCAGTCAGTTCCCTCCAGAGCCTGAGGGATGCTCTGAAGCTTTGGAGGTGTCTGGTCTCTCGGTTAGAAAGTGAGAGGCTGTGCCCTGATGCCAAAAAACATGCAAAGGATGGGCCACCGGTGCTTTCTGTGGCTGTTTCTCTCATTATTAGAGTTACGAAGGACACTGGCAATAGCGACAAGCTCTCCTGCTGCTCTTCAGAGCGCGGACTGCGGAGGAGTTCACAGCTTTTGCAGCGGTTGCTCTCACTGGAGGGACATCTTCTCTGCGTCTTTATTCCTTTCCTTGGCTCTCTCTATGCAAATACTTCTTGGTACTTGCTAGAGTACCTCTCTACTATTAGTTCCCATGCCCGCTCGGCAGTGGCTTGGTGGTTGGTAGGAGAGTTTCCAACATTATCGGTGAAAGGAGAGGACATAGACGATCCTCTGGATATGGAGCTTGAAGAAAGTGTGCGCAAGCTTTTGGATACTGTCTCCACTCCACGCCTTCGCTTATTGGTTAAGGAGCTGAGCGCATTAGGTCCTTCTCCGGCTTGCCTTCTAGGCCATTTAGAGCAGAGAACACGGAGGGAGAAGCGTCTACTGTTCGTCCTTTGTTTACTTCACGTCTCCGACCCCAAGTTTTCTTTGGAGAGGCAGCTCCACTCCCTCCAGACACTCGGTCGCAAAGGGTTTGAATTTCTGACGGCAGTAGCAAGAATGACCCTTCGTGGCTCGCTTAATTTCCTGCTTTGTGAGGAGAATGAAGGAGAGGAAATAAGGGCGGAGAGAGCTAGTACTTCTAGTACCGGGCTGTCTGTCCTTTCATCACTGCTTCAATGTATGGTCCTGGAGGAAGATACCGGACGAATGGAGAGGGACCTT
The DNA here is from genome assembly GCA_900088475.1 of Hyphochytrium catenoides. NCBI lineage: Eukaryota > Hyphochytriomycetes > Hyphochytriales > Hyphochytriaceae > Hyphochytrium > Hyphochytrium catenoides. Next base: position 2,861 of record FLMG01004309.1, read on the forward strand.
GCCTTCTTACTCTCTTTAAAAACATCTCTTCTCCCTTCCTTCTTAGGCACCTTTACCTCCTTAACTCCCGCGGGTCTTTCAAGTGCATGGGGCGAAGCAGTAAGAAGAGTAAAGGAGGAACAGGAGAGAGAAGAGGCCAGATTGGCCGAGAGAGAGAGACGGATAGCTGATCTTCAGTTGATGGCACAGGAGGACATTCGATCCACCATCATGAGAGATGCCCTTAAGGAGGAAGAGAAAGTGCGTCGACTAGCACGAGAGACACAAGAGAGAGAAACAGCACGAATGAAGGAAGAAGAAGAAATTCAAAGGATGGTAGAGATCATGGCCGCTCATAGAGCGGAAGAGGAAAAGAAGAGATTGGCGGAAGAAGCTTCATACCGACGGAAGGAGGACGAAGAGCGCCGTAGAGTAGAGAACGAGAGAGAGACGCTGAGGAAGGAGCAAGAAGCAGGATGGCGTCGGCAGGAGGAAGAGAGTTGCCGGCTGATGGAGGAAGAGGAGACACGACAGCGGACTATGGAGAAGGAGAGATTCAGGCTGATGGTCGAGCAGCGAGCCAGAGAAGCTTTCGAGGCTTCCCGTCTGGCCGCGGAGGCAGAGCGCATGAAGAGGGAAACAATTAGTAGGGAGACCGAACAGAGACTAATGCAACTGGCAGACTTATTTAGTTCTGCCGCTGCGGAACAATGGAGGTGGGAGTGGAAGGAGAAACAGAGTGAGGCGAGAGAACGTAGGTGCATAGAGACTGAGGATGAGTTCAGTAGTAAGTGGAATAGAGAGCTGAGGAGGGAGATCGAGAGGACGAGGAAAGCAGCACAAGACAAGAAGGCATGGCTTGAAAAAGAAGAAGAGAAGAAAGTCGAAAAGCAGAGACAGGAAGAACTTCAGCGAGAAGAGGAGAGAAGAGCACTAATAGAAGAGAAAGAGAGAGAGAGGGCGGCCCTAGCTATACAAGACGCATGGTGGGAGTTGCAAGAAAGGCGAGCGCATACCAGCGCTGCACTTGCCCTTCAGGCTCTTTACAGAGGATACCGACTGCGGAGGAAGGTAGCTGCGGCGCGCTCACGGTGCAAGGTTTGCTATAGTTTACGATGCTACAGATACTTTTTGTCTTTCGTTATCCACCTCTCTCTGTCCCTCTTTACAAGCGCTCTCGTGTCTCTTACTTTATCTCGGTCGCTAAAGGTTCTCCCTCCTTCCTTAAGTCGTACTCCATTTGACACCAAGTTCGCCCATATCATTGCGTCTGCAAGCCGTTAGATGCCACCCTCGGCGAGTGCTGTCGTCCATCCACTGAAACCACTATTGCTGCAAAGCTGCTTACTAGTACTCTCACTTTCTCTCTCTTCTTCTTCCTCTTCTTCCTAGGCATTTGTGACCTGCCTGCTCCCTACTTTGTTCTTGGTCTAACGTCTTCTTGCCTACCTACATGGACAGGTGCCGGAAAGCGAGGACCTAGGCTATTCTGAGATTATTACGGAAGACTTTTTGCAGAAACCTCCCGAGCTGGATGAAGGATGGGAAAAGCCAGAGAGACTTCCTATCCCTCTGCATCTCCCTAGAATGACACAAGGGCATGAAATAAAGACAAGACGAGTGACAGGCACGGGACACAGCAGTGCTGGCTCCCTTGGACCGTCGTCCGAAGAAGATGCTCGCATACTTCAGGAGATAGAAGAAAGACTGCGAAGCAGAAGAAGTGACACAGCCTCTCGCCCAGGTCAGGCAACGCCATTTCGTTCTGGATCTTCCAAACAAAGTCGAGAGGAAAAAGAAGAGTCAGGAACAATCAAGCAGATGGACAGAAAGCTCACCGCAAAGGAAGAGATCAAGCAGGAATGGGGCTTTCAGGACCCTAATACTGTTCGGCTACTGCTACAACGGAGAAGGAAGGCCCAACAGGGAAGACAAAAGCATGATAAAAAAAGGAAGGTGTCAGGTGCTAGGGGACAAGCGGACCAACTAAAGGTAAGTCCTACCACAAGTAACAGAACGGAGTGGGAGTAGAGCGAGACCAATTGGTGTTCAAGAGATATATAGGTGATGCAGTCAGAGAAGGAGTAGTAAGGAGGACACTAAGATTTTGGAGTTAGCAACCCAGTCGACTACCGCGAAGCAACTTCAGACTTCCCTGTCGTAAGAGCTGCTCATGCTGCTTTTCTGTCTTCAGAAGCCCAATCAAGAGGAAGATGATCTAAGCAATCAACAATCAACGCCACTGTCGCTCCGTAATGGGGAGAGAAGGACGATAAGGCCAGACGGTAATCCCTCCTTTGGAACGATGGTTGCTAGCAGCCCTAGATTGGAAGAAAAGGGAGGAAAGGTGACTCACGCTGCTGGAGGAGCCAGGGCTGCCATTCAAGCGCTCTCGCCCCGCAACAGCCCGAGCCGCAGTCGGGAGGAATTGAACCCAGAGGAGGAAGGAAAGCGTCCGTCCGTTCTGGGCCCACAAATGCGCCTAACACCCTCGGAAAAGATGACCATTCCCCGCTCTGAAAATGTCGCAAGCGGATGGCAGCGGAAGTCCCTCCCACCGTTAGTGGCAAGGACCCTCACTCTTCCATTGGAGCACCGATCAGCCTCTGAATTGCTTCATCCACCATAGCTCTTCATTGTACCTTGTCTCCACCTTTGCGTAGGGTGTTAACGTCCTTGCCAGACTCTTAGACCACTTTATTTATTGCGAGGAGCCATAATTATGACATAACACGCTATGGCTTCTGACCCTAAGATTGAATCCAATCTCCTCTATCAGGCCAGAGGAAAGGAAGAAAAATCTATCGCATGCAAGGGAGCCTTAGGCAAGCTGTATCTTTAATAGGGTGTGGCCATGTCACGGTGTGCTGGCAATGGGCTGGAGACAGACCGGACCAAGAGCGGCCCATTCCTGCTGCTAGAGTTAAGAGGGGCGGAACTGCGGACACTTTTGCTGATGAGGTTTTCTACGGTGGCAGCGAAGAGCACTGGACAAGGAAGGGACAATGGCGTGGGTTGACAGTGGCCTCACTCCGGAAGAAGAGGAGAATGAGATGATTGAGAAGAGAGTAGAAGGGCTTCTTGGGCTCGCAACTCCTCCATATGAAGCTGTCTTAATCTCAGTAACTCGCCGTTCTTCTCCTGTATCTCATTCCTCAGCTTTCCAAGGGCATGCAATGCGGAGGCTAGCTTTTGCGTCATGTTATTTGGGGAGGAACAGAGAGAGATATCTTCTGTCATCTTGCCGTCATTTGGCCTTATCCAGTTGTGCTCTTCTGTTCGTATACATTGTCCTTGCCATGTAGCAGGAGAGAGATCCAACGACTGTACCCCAGTGTAAATAGTTGGATTGGCTGGCTTCTCTGAGTTTCCTTCGTCGTCTCGCTCGACTCTAAGCGCTAGGACTTGCTTTCGAAGCTCCGTTATGGCAGCTTCCTTCGCCCTTAGGCTCGATTTCAGCTTCTCGACGAGTTCACCATCTCGATTCTCCCTCCTCCTGGGTCCAGTTTGGGTGATAGCCTTTAGGGAAAGGAAGATAGCAAAGTTATTAGCCAGTGTTCGTCGAGAATCGTTATTTTCTACTTGCACGATTATGGTCTTGCCTTTTTCAGTTGAGCCTTGAGCTCTCGGACATCCTTGTCGTGTCGCCTTCTCTCTTCCTCCATCTTCAATCGCCATCTGCGCCCAAGGGCTTCTACCTCAGCTGCGCTTGACGCTAATTGCCCTGTGATGCATAAAGAGAGAAAGGCATGTCAACGGAGAGGACACGTAACGTGCTCTTAAAGCGCTCGCCGTAGGAGCTCTGCATTACTGTTGATGGTCTTCAGGGCCGTCCTTGTGATGTCTCGTTTCGACTGTTAGACCTAAATCTCTTACCGGCTTTCATGGCTGCGATGGTCCCTTGAAGGGTTTTCATCTTGTGATCGTTTGCGCTCTTCATTTGGGCGAGCCGTCTGGACGAGGAGACGCGGACACTAGCGGTCTGGACGACATAAGTGGTTGAACATGCAGGGAGAAAGTGTGACAGAATAAGTTCAATATGCAGAGGTGAGCTCTGAAACCCTACGTCAAATCGATTATGTGCTAGAAGACCTATTTACCTTACACATACCTCTCTCTCTAGCTCCGCTGCTCTTTGTTGAGACTGCTTTAGTAACACATTCAGCGTCTGACAGCTTTCGGTCACCTCCTTCAGAGAATGCTCCTAATAGACGAAGATGGTTATCAGACACCGCAGGTGCTGCTAAAGCCTCTGTACTGTTGTTAGAAGTGAAGGACCATTGAAAGGAATATAGATTTAACCTCTTGCAGCGACAGTTATGAAATGCTGCTAAGTCTCAGGTAAGGGATAAGGGTCAGTCACGGCACTGACCGTCTCAGCTAGTTGAGCCTTTACATCGCGGTTGTGCCGCGTTTCTATATGGCCCTTGGCCTGCAAAACATAGGAGTGCACAATGTTCAGAGTCGGAGGGATTGCGGAAAAAGGATAAAGGTGTGACCTATTTGTGATTCAGACTGCGGGAAGAATAGAGAGAATGGTAGGCAGAGGTAAGGAGCACGTTCCCTCTACCTCAAGGGCTGCACATTGAATCTGGAGCTCAGAGTTCATGCCTTCCAACTGCTTACTATAGAGCTGTGCCATGCAAAATAGAGGTGGTTGGAGATCTCAGTAAAATTCTGCCTTCGTCCTCAAAGTCCGACTCTCCAAGCTGCCATCTACTCTTTCACTGTGACATTCCATTTAGCTTGCTTCTTAATTTGAAGTGAACGACCGTACTGCAACTTAAGGGCAGATCTCTCTGTGCTTGGTGCGGTTTATTTACCTCAAGCTCTTTCACTCTTTCTTTTAGACTTTCAGCTTCTCTTTGAGATTGATCCAGAGCTGCCTGTGATAATGATTCACAAACAGGAGAGCGACAGGTGGTTAAAAAGCAAAAGAGCCTCTTGCCTTGCTTACAGTCATTGCTAAAAGTGAATTGGTCACGGTAACACAGACGTTGCCAGTGAGATCATCGGGAGGCTGGCAACAGAGACTGACACCAAGATGCCCTAGCTGTTTACCTTTGTTTCCTGTAGCTCCACCTGCATGCCGTTTATTCGGCAGAGTGCTCCAGGAGTCAGCGACCCCTCTTCCTCGGGTGTTATTGTTATCGCGGGGAGCTTTTCCACCTCCAAGCTCCCCTGTTTGTCGATGCCTGTTTTTCCCTCTTGGCCACTCTGCTCTCCTTTCCGGCCCCTATGTGGTACCTCTCCTTGCTGTTTGAGCGGGTAAGATATCCTTCTCTCCAGTTTCTTCTGCTTCACTCCTCTAAGTACTTCTCGCGGGCTGACGCTCTTCGTTACATTGATGTTTGTGCCAAGTTGTTGGCAGTCAGGGTTGGAACCTGCTGGTGGCGCCAATGTAGGCAGCGCTTCTAAGGCGCCCTCAGCAAGTTTACTTCTTTTTGGCCGTTGAAACTGAGGGGAAGGATCGAGGAGTTCCTCGACACCTGGGAGGTACTCTGCCATGACAGAGATTAGTTCTTTGCCGCTCAGTGAACTCCTCTCCTTTATTATCTCTTTCTCAGCTTTTGTTCCTTCCACTTCATCTTTCTTGACTCTGACCTGAAGGGAGCCCTCGACGTTGGACCCCTTTCCGGCGTCCATTCTTTGGTCAACTTCACCTCTACGTTCCAAACCTTGGTAAGTGTCTGCAGCATTTTCTTTTGCAGCGTTTTCTTTTCCTTGTTTACCACTTTCAAGAGATGGAGCAATACCGGAAGACAAGTGCCGTATATCTGTACTGGAGATCTCCTCAGCTTTTGAAGTGTCGGCGGTGGCCTCTTTGTAGCTAAGGTCACCAGTGGGAGGAACCTCTAAGGCGACAACGGATGGGACGTCTTCCAGGCTGGCGCTCTTTTCCCCCGCAGATATTGTCACTTCCGTGGTTTGAATAACCGAAAGAGACCCCAACTGGTTACTGTCCTCTCTCCCTTCAACCAGAAGTATCCCTCCTAGGCTGCTTTGGAGACCGCATCCCGTCATGTTTCCTTGTCCGTCACAATTTGGCTCGGGAGCCCCCGAAACAAGCAGTGGTTGCCCAAGATGGCCGTTGTTCTCCCCGGTTTGGTCACATGATGAAGCGGACAGAAGAGCAGCCGGAGAAGGATGAGAGGGCTCCTCCGCCAAGCTAATATGTGTGGAAGTTTCATCCTTGTCGACGGCAGGAGTAGGCACTGGAACGTTGGCCTCATCGTCTTGCACCATGGCGGTTTGGCAGTGCCTGTCTTTCCCGTCTGTGGTTGCGAGGATGCTCCCACTCCCTCTTGTGCTAACCCTCTCAATCGCCTCACTTTCATCGTTTTGCTTCAGCTCTACGTGGCTGATTTGAGATTCATTCTTTGTCTCCTGTAATTGGTCCGTCCCTCTCAGCTCCCCCACCTTCCGCGTGCTCTCCTTTCCACCAGATGACTTCGTTTCCATATCAATTTCCTTGCTTTTGACCTCGTCTTTGCCGCTCGTCACTCCCTCGTCAGTTCTTGCTCCGTCCATAACAATGACTGACTTGTCCAGTAGCTTTTCCTGCTCTTGTTTCCATGCATCATCAACCAACAGTTCTGCTTTCTCAACTTCAGTCTTGAAGACACCTCCTTCATCCTTCTCTTGACCAGCTTTCAGGGTGAGAATATCCTCTAGGCTGTCGTCGCTGCAGACACTGTCCAGGTCAGCGTCCTTCTCCACTCCTGAGTCCAGGCACAAGGTCAGACCTTTCTTTATAAGAAGTACTGGGACAAATCAAGGTAACAAGTGCAAATTCACGGCTTAACCTTTCACTCCTAAATCCGAACCCAAGTCCTCCAGGTCAAACTGGCGTTTGTCAAATCTGGACGTCTTGTCAACTTTATCAGAGTCTCCAAAGCCTTTCTCCTTGGTCTCAGTTTGGCCAGCTTGGCCAGTAGGGCTATCGGAGGGCTCAGCAGTGCGTGGGTTTATACGCGAAGGCAGCGCCGGTGTATTCTGTCCCATGTTCTCCTTTGGAACAGGGTGATCTGCCATGTAGGAGAGAGAAGATCCTACGCTGGCAGAGGGAAGGACAAGCGAGACGGAGAAGAGTACTTCGACACCCTTTGCGCGATTGAAGTGCTGCCTGAACATAGAAGTGGAAAAAAGCCGAGAATAATTAGGAAGAGATAGGTCTAACAGACTCGAGTCTTTGCGTTGCACATACAAATGACAAGAACAGCAGAGGTCGATTGCTTAACGAACGTTGAGCTCAATCGACTACAAGGTGTACATGGGACTTCGTGAAGCGAGGAAAGAGCAAGGGAAGGACACCTCATAGAAGGGGCATGGGTTAGAGGATAGCATGTGAAAGTGAAGGAACTAGGAGCCCACCATTGTCTCTGAAACGATGCCCTTTGCAATCCTCCTAGAGGATAGCTGTCTACGAAGTCCTTCAGCGGTTGCTGAAACTACCCACCATGACAAGCAAAAGACGGATTAGTGGGACTAGTAAAGGCGGTAAGTATGTGGAAAGAGCAGCCAATAACACCCAGCTAGGAAAGCATGTATGAAACGTCAAGAAATTATCTAAAGGGCCAATCACTGTCGAACAGAGAAGATTGGGAAAGGATTACGGCTCAGAAAAGGGATTATTACAGCCCACCGTTCCTCTCACTTCGCCACTTTCCTCGTCTCCTTGGCACAGCTGCACAACCAAGTCCCCCTATCACGGCAGACGATTTTAACGAAGGTCAGAGGGAAACCGAGATGGACGGACAAGGGAGCAACAAGGAATGGATCGACACGGAAAGTAAGGCTCTGAATACGAGGCATATCGAATCCACAGGAGACTGTTTATGCAGCTGCTGATAGCGAAAGGGGCATAATAGAGAGAGCCATACATCAAGCTTCTTCCACTGCACCACACCCTTGATACCCCTTTCTGGTGCTTCTATTTCACTGTGGCCGTGCAGGGAAAGGTCAGTCCCCAGCAAGTAGAACGCAGGGCAAAGTCATGGAGTGGGGTATAGACCAAGGTAGGGCCATTTGCCCAGAAATTACGGAGAGATAGAGGAATGTTGAGGGCAGCACTTTGGCAAAGTGCGAGAGCAACAGGCTAGACACTACAGAGCAAGAGAAAGGGAGGAGTTATCTCACAAGGGGTATGAGGGGTCCTGCCACGAGAGAGAGGTGTCACAGTGAGAAGTCTTGCACAGGCTAAGATTCTGCCCAGGAATCATTAGCTCGACCTGAGCGCAATCGTGAGTAGGAGGGCGCTCGTCAATTAGCGGCCATAGAATGAGCTAAATGAACCGTGGCCGCGTAAGGGGAGTGGCCATCAATGTTAATAGAGAGATACGGTCAATTTGATAGAAAGCGTCGGAGTAATAGTGAATAAGAAGCATCGGAAGTTCGGACGCTTCAAGGTAGGAACAAGCGTTCCCGCTCCTGATGTCCCGCTTTTAATGTTACGTTATACCTTCAGGAAGAACAAGCCCTTCGATCCTGCAACTCGCAGGTGTAGATGGCAAGGTTAGAGTGGGTCTACTTATGAGAGACAGCTATGAGAATAAAAGGGAGCGGGTACAGGCCACAAGGCTGTCAGCCAGAGCGAAGAGTAATCAGACTACCGGAACTCATGAGGACAGGGATAGGGTTATGGGTTAGGGTCTATGGAAGAACGGCAAAGGGACCCTTACCGGTCGCACTCTCTACGCCCCTCAGCTGGTGGACTGGGTTAAAATATTACGGGGAGGTAAAAGAATGACGGGGGAAGGTACGCTATGTAAGCGTTTTGCCAAGTAGAGCTAGGACAGGGAAAGGTGCGTTCAAGGACGTGTATATAGGATCCATCGAAAGGTATTGATATAAAAGCAATGAATCGCAGACATCAGCACTCGGAGGAGGGATGATTGAAGGTTTGTCTTGTTTCGAAGAAATGAGAAGTCGTGGACATACAAGTGACTGTCAGCTTTGCCTTTCCCGGGCCAGAGACCCGGACACCCTGGTATCTATGGGTCATGGTGGTTTATCCTCCTTTTGTCAGACCTTGACCCTTACTGTTCCGTTGTACCGGTCTCTTGGGCTTGCATTGGTCCAACATAGAGTATGTTCAGCCCGGACTGAGGCAAATGTGCCTGAAGAGAGCAGCAGAGTACATAATGCGTGACAGCTTCCAGAACTAGACTACTGCACAGACACGACAACGAGGACCCAGAGGACTGCGGCGTCAAAGGAAGTGACGCCAACAAGGACTGAGACGAATAAGCACAGAGAGATGAGAGAAAAGGAGAGGCAATGGAGTGACCGACTGAGAAGGATGAGACAGGCCGTAGGAGCTCCTACTAGAACTGAAGAGAGATCCAACAGCCCACATCGCCTACGTGCTGTGCCTGAGCTCTATCATTGAAGCTCAAGACTCAAGAATCTGCATCTTCATCACGGCTTCTCATGTTCTGTTCGTGTCTCTTCGTGTCTCCTCCTTCTTTTCCTCCCGCTTGGTAGACTAAGACGCTGCGTACGACGATGTTAGTAGCTGTTTGTGTGGTGTATTCTGATCGTTGCAACCTCTATTATATGGGGTAAGCCCGCAGATCTTACCCCCACAACCTTTTGGATTCTGATGTTATCTGCCTTGTCTCTCTCTCTCTGTCTCTCTCTCTGTCTCTCTCTCTCTGTCTCTCTCTCTCTCTC
>FLMG01004315.1:0-65531 GCA_900088475.1 Hyphochytrium catenoides
TCGGAAAAAATTCTGCACCGCCTGACGCAAAAACCTAAACAAAAAAGCTTCGCCCTTCGGGCTCGCCAATTACATCATTATTACATTACAGATTACAGAGTTTTAGTTTGTTGACTGTTATTGAGACACCGCCAGCCCATTCATTACCCTCCAAGTGTACATAGATGGAACAGCGGTATTGATCAGTGATCAGATGGTTCTCAACCTTCACAAACCAATCATGATGTCGAAGAATTGATTACTGCTGGCCCTGGTCCTACGTTTGGTCCTCCTACAGATACAGCAACAATAGTTGATGTGTCATGAGTATGATTTGTTAGGGAGCAGTAGTGCAACCAATGACAATGACTCTTCTCCCCCACTCACTCGATGCATGATGATAGTGCTTGTTGATGGCGTAGTTGTGGTGGGGTGGCAGCAGGGTGCTTATCACTGCTGGTGGGTGGTGGGAAACTAAGCCACGGGCACAATCATCTAAAAGTTGAGAAGAGTAGTCTTACGTTTTCAGTCAAGATAGTAAAAATGAACTTCAGGTTGGCCTACAAGGTGAGAAGCCCCAACAAGAAGCCCTGCCGATTCATCTCCCCCGAGGCAGTAGAGGGTATTAATGCCCGCGAGATTCTAGTAGAGCCTGCAATAGAGGAACGGCCAGCCATTGGGTTTACCTGGGTCACCATAAAAGCACGTTCCTTGTTGTCAGAAGAAGTAACAAAGCATTTTGCCTACCTCCTCTTGTAAAGGAATAATGTTATATGCTAGCTAGCTACATCCTACTAAAGCCGGCCCGCGCTTCTTTCTTCTTTCCCCCTTATTGTTCATTGGAAGAACAAACAGACTTGACAGGTAGTAGTAACTTATTACAGAACCGATGAGACGGACTATATGAGGCATCCACACTGTAATCTTCAGCTGTTAGGATAGCTTCTTCTCCTCGGTTCCTCTAAGTAGCTTTGTCTACTATACATTTAACGCAGCACTTTTGTCTCTGTTATACTATCATCTAACTTTCCTAGTAGGAGCATATGCTATTGCTGCGCCCAGTGCTTGGAGGATGTCTGGGACGCTCTGCAAGCGATCTTCATCACTTAAACATAGATCAAGTGCCATCATAAGAAATAATTCTCGCCTTAGAAAACCTTGTTGCTCATCACCGCATAATTATTTATGTAGAGAAAAGATCGGATTCCAGTGCACTGTTGTGGCTGCCCCAACAAGAATGCTTCTGAATGGCTACTACTGCCGTGCGAGCCGACTAACACCTGCCCAAGAAGAAGGCACCATAAGGCACCCCGACAGTTGTGATTGTCTGAGAAGTTTGAACAGGATCTCTTCGACGAGAGTTCCGTAACCTACTATAGATGTTTCTCGCTCCATTGGCTTCTGGGGCATGCTATCATCAGTATGATGATGGTTCAGGAATGGAAGCTTTCTAAAGGCTGCGTTGATCATGATGCTGTCTGGGGGTTTGATGATGATGATGGCCTCTCTTTCAACAAGGAGAGGTATGCTGGTTCTATATTACTATCTATCACCATCCCAGCACCAAGGAGTTTACACTGCTAATAAAACTTGCAATAACGTCATATGCTCTTCACTTACAGAAGAAGCTCAACCTGCCATCAAGAGGACAGTCACGGGCTGGGCACGAGGAGGAGTAGGACCGAACGACTGGAGAGCCACCAGCAATCAATAATCTCCTACCCGAAGACCATTGTCCGACCCACATTCTTAGCTGGATGATGAAGTACCAAACGGGTAGTTCCTTGGAGTCTCATCAACTTTTTCTTCCACAGAAACAGCTTATCACAGGTAATACCTATAAGCAGGTAAGCTATCTGCCGTCAGCTCTGTCGAAGAGACCTTGTCGTTACGCCATCGTCCACTGCATCTTAATGGAGCACCAAACAACAACGATTCCTTGGTCGCTGTTTCTTGTACATATAAAAGCCTTTGCTTTGACTGTATTATCTTAGTCCTTGATAGATTGTTATGAATAAAAGATGCAATATTTTGTATTGCAGTTGCCCCTAAGTGACGGGCCTAGGCCGACTCGCATTTTCCACTTTTCCCATAAAGAAACAACAGTGATGACTGAAGAGGGGAATCAGTGGAAACAGACACAGGGATAACTTGTACTGTCCCGCAAATTTTCTGCTGAGCGTTTCCATGACTGTTTCCGGGAACATTCACTTATGATTTATCCACCCTCCATGAAGTATTTGAAACCTTTTGAAAGCTTCAATGGGTTTCTGAGAGAGCCAGCAGGGAGGACCTGGGAAGCCAGGAAGCAATAAAAATCGATAGGAGGGCAGAGACAGAGTCAGAAGAAAGAGCTGATGACGTGACAGACAGAGTGGCATGAGTCAGAACCTAGCCTTCCAACAAACATATAATTCGTAGGGAAGTCCCACCTCATGAGACACTAGCCAGAGTACTGGAGAGATATTTGACACAGAGACGACAAGACAGAGCGAGATGAAGAGACGACAAGAAGTAAAAGAAGAGATTTGGGCCAAATGAGAGACCTTCTGATCTCCACCTCGCTCCAACTCTGTCTATCATTGGCTACTCTACTTTCCCAGGCTTTCGACCTCTCTGTTGCGCTCTGTCTCTTGTCTTTTCACTCTGGTGTCTCTGCCAGACCATTCTGATCGCCGCCAGCTGTTGGTCTCTTCCAGCGCAAATGGAACTCTGAGAGGGAACGACCTCTCGTCCTTATGTCGCCACAACGACAAGAAAGAGACAGAGACGCCATTGATGTGTGCAAGATGTCTAGCGCATTCTGCGCAGGGCGTCCTAGGGAACGCTGCTGACGGCAGGAGATTCGTCGACAGAGCCTCTACTGACCTAGTCGCTGTGTCGCTCTCTATTGGGGCACAATTGCTCTGGTTGTGCTGCAAGCTCCAGGAGTCCCGGTGCTTGGACACTTGCCACCTTCAAGCTTAACTTCAATTTGACGCTTAAAGCTTACACAGAGAGAGAGCAATAGAGATGCGGTCAACTGGGTAAGCCTTCACATCCGCTTCTCAGAAAGGGAGGATATAACGACAGCTGGGACTTGGTCGTGACCTAGAGTCGTGGCTAAAACCGACCTCTACGGTTCCAGCCAGAAGAGGACTGGCGATCACCTTGTGCTTTCTATCTTTGCATCACCCGTCGTCAGGAACATGCAGCATGATAGTGACTCAGACGATGATGAACTCATGGCGCATTTCGGCCTCGTCATGGGCTCAGAGGAGACTTGTGCCTTCTGTGCTCGGGTAGGAGCACGCGCTAGGTGTAAAGTGTGCCATGGGACAGTCTATTGCGACCAGGATTGCTTAAGGAGAGACTTTCCGAGGCACAGGCCTGCTTGTCTGTCCTTCACACAGCGTTAGTGGCGTTCTAACTTCGTTCTAACCTCGCTATCTTGTCTGATATCGCTCCTATGCACGTTATGTCTTTAAGGTTGTTTGCTCTTTGAGTCGCGTTTAACAATGCAATTATTGACTCTGTTCTGCAGCCTGCTGCCGCCATCGTTCTCGTCTACAGCTGCTCAATATCTCCGCCTGCATCACCCATCATTTGCTCAGAGGCTGACCTCCGTCGGCTGCTTCTTCATCCGTCTTCGAGTGGTTCTCGTTTCTTATCTTAGCCAAAGCCTGTAGAACATTTTTAAGATCTCGAGTTTTCTCCCCCTTCCTTGCTCTGTCCGTGACCCATTCCCTTGACCGATGGTAGGCAACCGCCCTGCTGAGACAGATGAGGAGGGTGAACACTCAAGCAGCGAAGAAGAGCGACCGTCACGCTTTTCTAGAAGGGAGAGCTCGCGGGGGAGCCAAGTACTGCGGAGAGAGAGTAGTCGGCGAACGCCTTCTCCTGCCAAAGTCAGCGGTATCCCCAAAAGTGCAAGTAGCAAGAGTCTTCAGGAGTTTCGTAAGCCTCCTCCTTCCAACCCAAGCCCAAGCCACGCGCCTTCGGATCCTCGACGCCTTCCTCTGTCATTGCCCGCCTCAGTCCAAATTAAACGGGCTTCTGCATTGACTGAAGAAGAGAAACGAAGCATGCTCCAGTTAACAGAGAAGATGGAGCAGGTGCACTCTAGCTTTTGCGACGATGCCTTGTCGTCTCCTATCTCTGTGTCTCTCTTTCTCTACCTCTTTGTCTCTTTCACTGCGACCTCCTTCTTCATGATCATTCTCGGCGCTGCGCTGTCTGTAAGACCATATGTGTTTCAGCTTAGATTTTTTTGATTCATCTTTGCTGTTCACTGCCTTGGAATCAACCTTGACTTCATAGGTTCGATACGGGTTTTCATGATCCCGCATGGCATCATCGGTCCCATTTTGCCACTCTCGCCTCCTTCGTAGTGAGTTTACAGTGCTCTTCTTTGGCTTTTTTTACTTGCTCAATGTTCCTAATCCGGAGCATTCTCTGCGTGGTCGCGACGCTTACGTGGTTTTACTCTCTCAGGTGGAGATTTCGCAAGCACTTAAGATCAAGGAGCTAGAAAGTCAGTTAGAAGCGCTGAAACAAAGAGCGGACGCTGTGCAGAAGCAGCAGGCCGATAGAGAGAAAGAGCTGCGCGGAAGTAGCGGAAGTCTAGATAACAGGAGTAGTGTGACCAGCATTACTTCGTCCTTTTCTAGCAGTGAACAATCCTCTTCGTCAATAGTACATCCCTCAACCCCCTCCGCAGCTGATGCGGTGGGAATGAGCAGTGAGGCTTATCTAGGTGAGCTCCGAGCTCAGATCGATGAGCTCAGGAAGACGCTACAAGCAATTAGCAGTCCATCTGAGGAAGAGAAGATGGAGGTTGAAGACAGAAATAAAAGCTCAGCGGCGTGGATGGCTCAGGTAATAATGTCTCCTCAAGTACCTATCTCAGCCTTGGCTGAGAGTTTTCTTCAATCGCTCCATGTTCACCTCACTTGCCCCGCTTGTTCGCTCTGGTCCGAACTGCTTCCTCACTCACTTTGCCTTACTTTCTGCCAAAACAATCGCATCTTGAGCTAAGCAGTTGCGTATTCACCTGTCAATTGAACTTCAATCGTTTCAATCGTTTCACATGCAGTCTCTGTCCCCCTATGAGCCACTCCTGGTTAAGGACGATCCTGCTTTTGCCAAATATTTCAAGCTCAGGTAAGAGGTTCGGCAACCACGGCGGTTGAAAGTGAGAAGTAGGAGAATTGGTAGGGAATCTAGAAGGAGCTTAGAGAGCGGATAGACATTGGAAATGCCTGGCTTTGTCAGGGGGATGTGGAGGGATGGTCGTCCAGGCAGTTGTGAATACGTACGTAAACAATGCGAAGCGACGGTGGGCTTCAAGGGAAAGTCGCCTTCATACTTAAACGGCTTTGCTTCCTCGTTTACTCATTTAAAGATCACTGGGGATGACGACGGAGCAAGTGCAGGCGAAAATGCAGATGGAAGGGGTTGATCCCGAACTGCTTAACCGCCCAGACGACAACTCTCCCAATGATAGAGGACCTCCCTCTCTTTCTGTACCTTTCTCTCTATCCGGAAACCCCTCTGCCACCGCGAGCCAAGTGGCTAGATCTGTTTCCATTGAAGATTTGGTGGCCATGGTTCTTCAGCATCAAAAATATTTTCAGAATGGATGTAAGCTCTCATTGCTCTTCCCCACTGTCATCTACTTCAAATCGTTTTCACGGTTTGGGTCTTGCCTTTCTCGCTTCACTTATCACTCTCCCCTCTTCTGGTTGTTTTCGGTGCTTGAAAGCCTCAGCGCCGTGTGTACAATCGGGCTTGCTATTCCTTGGAGCCGTAGGGCTCATTGCGCATCCGCTAATCAAGGTTAACATATTCCTTACACGTCTCTATATTCATGTAGTGGGTGCCTCGGAGCAAAAAGCTAGCAAAGCTACACCTCCTCTTCCACAAGTGGATATGGGGAGCGTGGCAGGCACTGCCATGGAGACTGAACAGAATAGTTTAGAGGACCAGATGGCCAGAGAGCTAGAAGAAGCAGAGCAAGCAGCAGAAGATCTATTCGGGACGGAGGTGAATGCTCCGGTGCAGCCAGGAGCGACCCTCATCCAACAGGTACGTGACTCAACTTCCGGATTGCGTCTCTTCTTATTGCTTTCTTTTGACATCACCTCTCACCTTTACACCTCTTTGTTCTTGCCAACCTGACACTGCTGGGGGCTCGCGTTTGATCGACGCCAATGTATTCTGTTTGACGTTGGTGCATTCCTAGCTGGAGAAGCGGGCTCGACGGGAAGCCAACTTGGTTCTGGTCAACAATAGAGAGCAGCTGATGAAGCTCATTCATAGAATTAATAGCGAGAATATCGAGACGCAGGAGGTACATAGCTTCTGATATTCTTTCCTTCTGTAAGGGATCAACTCATATTTGCCGACTGCTCTGTCTGGTCCTTGCCTTCATGTGGCCTATCTGAACATAATCGTCGCATCTAACGTGACTCTCATCACACCCCTCCTCTCTTCCTCTCATCCTTGCTATTGGTGTATGTACGCCTCCCCCGCTTGCGGAGTAGGAAGGCATAAAGCTCTATCAGGAGGTGTATCCGGAGGTGAGCAAAGAGAGTGATGTAACTACTGACACAGACTTTATCGCTTGTCGGCTCCTTATTCAATTTTGGTGCATTTGCTGTGCGGCATGGATGCTTGGCTTTACCTTGTGCGTCTCTATACGTGTACTGCTCTTACGCTCCCCGACTCTCAACTGGCCTTTAGCTTGAGAAGCTTGGGCTTGTGCTTGGCACAGCACCCGTTCAGACATGGTCGGCCAGGTATGGCGCCACAACTTGTCCTCCTCTTCCTATTCTGTCTTCTCTTTTCTCCGACCAGGGGGGTCGTCTGTATCCTATCTCTATCTAGACGTACTTGATGGTTGGTACTTTGTCATGGTCTAGACCGCTGGTCTCTCATTTACGCTCATGCCTATTGATAGCTGTTTTGATCTCATGCCTTACTTGGAAGCTGTGTGACTTGGTTTTCACAGTGAATCTCTTTCTGTTTACCCTTCGTTTGTTACAACCAGGCTCCTCATAAAGAGACGTGAATCTGGAGACTGGTGGTTTTCTGAGACAGAGCGATTGGACGCAGGGAGGGCATACTGCCGTCTCTGGGCGCTGGCCTCTCTTTCCATCTTTGTGGCACAGATAGACGAGAAGAAGAGACAGATTGAGGCTGCTCCATCGGTGCTCCCCAAAGTCTGCAAGACCAAGGCAGAGGTCGTAGAGCGATACACACAACTGCTCAAGGAAATGGTAAGAACATTTGAGCCCTGTCTTGCTAGGTTGAGAGTCGGGAGAGTCTTCATCTCACTTCGCCACTGTGACGGGCTTGTAGGTGAAGCTTCGCCATAAGATCTTCCGATCAGCAGACTTTCACACCGAGCTCAAGCGTTTGCAGCAAGAGAGTATCCCGCACCGTCTCGTTGAGTTGGAGGGAGAGCTTACTCAGGCCGCCGCCGTGCTGGGGAACTCATCTCTCGCCTTAGCGCTGGAGGACGTCAATGGCCTAAATAGAGAGAATGAGAGAGGGAAACGGCTGATGGCTCCTGCCGTTATATATCTTGGTACGAAACTCTGTAGAGAACGTCCAGATGGACGACCGGCCTTTTATCCTATTCTAGTAGGGGCCGCCCATCTGGACTATGACGTACTCTAATTCCTGGACCAGCAAAAAGATTTTTCGTTGTTCCTCCTACTGCGATCAAGCACGTTAGCTTTCTCATCTATTCTGCTCTCTACACGCTGTTGACTGTTGGCTTCTTCGCATTTCATGTGTGCCGTAGGCGAGAAGGCTCTTCAGCTTTATCAGATTGTGCAGAAAGTTGACTCTAGAGGCCTGAAGGAGGATGAAGCAGCTTCCCTCTCTCAATCCGTACAAATGCTGAAGTCTGTCTATAAAGGGCAAACAGAGGAGGAGGACGATGCTGACGCATTATAGCTCAAGGCACCCTTCTATCGGCCCATACAGCCTCTCTTGCCATTGCTTATCTTAGCGAATGATAGAGGCATTCCTAGAGAAGAGAGGTCTTACTAGGAGAAGAGCTCGCCACTCATAGACATTCACGGGAACAAGGAGTACTTTATAGAGCAGTGGCTGGAAGAGAGACTACGTTTGGTCCCCCAATGTACCATTAAGATGTAATATGTTGACACCACTAACTATTATCAAAGGGGGAAGCTACATTCCCGCCACCCCTAGAGCAAAGTGCATTTCTCCTCTCCGTCTTATAACCCTGTTGTCTTCCTCGCCCACATCCTTGGTCCCTCTTGCGCTGCTAGGTCCCGATTCTCGTTTCACATTCTACGGCGCGATGCTATCGACTACCATCTGACTGACAGCAGTATCCTCGGATCGAACGGCCATCTGGAGAATGGGAAAGAAAGAGCAAACATATGGGAGCGTAAAGATAGTCCGATAAGCTCCGTGCCATTGGGTTATCCGTTGCACGATGTTGTCGCGTCTAACTCACCTTTAACACGGTCTGACCTCCTTCCATGGCAAGCATGACCCTAGCCAACACCTTGACGCCGCCAACATAAACTCCTGCATGGTGTGTTTAGCAGAGTGTTGCCCAACGGAGGTCAAGGAGAAGAGAACCGGTTGTCGTTACGCTCAGAAAAGAGAGAGTCACTATATATGCGACAAAGAGAAAGAAACGTTGGGGCCTGGGCAAGGAAATGGGCAAGATGCAACTGTGGTGTATGCACATCAGCAAAGAGACTAAACTTCCGAAGTAGATAGATCGGCGGTATTTGCAGGACGGAGACCAACGGCTCACCTGACAGAAGTATCATGTGCTGCTTGGCCTTGGGCTGCACAGAGGCGGTGCCTTCACAGGGTTGCATACCCAAGAAGTCAATGACCTGGATCACTCCTTCCTCCAAGGACTTGAACTGCAGTGAATATGCTTCTCTCTCTTCATGCTCGTCACCCAGCTGCGGGGACAGCACTTTAGTCATGACAGCAGCTACTTGAAGTCAAGAGCTTGAGAGAGGTACATGCAGAGTAAAGAACACTGAAGATAGAGGTTGACCCCATGGCGGTATGACAAAAAGAGGGCTCAAACTGTGGCTAAGACAGAAAAGTAGATGGGATAGGTACCTCCTAGATAGAGAAGAAATAGTCACAGTCAATGAGAGGCACCGGGCCTATGCCAACGGGAGCCGGGTCGGCCGAGGAAGCCTAAGAAGCACTCAATCACCTGTTCCCAAGCAGATCGAAAGTCTTGAACTTGGACCTTAGCCATGAAGTCCGCAGCTGCAAGCTCAAGCTCTTCGAGCGGATACTGCTCATCATATCCTTCACCTTCCGCCTCCCCAGTTGCTGGGTCACAGTCATAGAGTTGGAATTGTAGCTGCGAGACATGAAGGTAAGCGAGGGACAGCGTGGGATCAAACGACTCGCCGTCCTAGTTCTGTTCACCCCCACTGGATAACGGAATCATGCCTCGGCAGGTGTGCGTGCCTAAGCCTAACATTCATGTTGCTGAAGACCTTAAGCCATCCCTTCTATGAGCCATCTTTGACCTCCATTGCTGTTTCGCTCCTGTTACGCTTCCTCCCTCTCTGCCTCTGTGTACGCCACTTCTGTCTGTTGTCCTTTGCCGTGGCCGCTCTTGTGCTTTAGACAACCCGCCGTACCTCGTTGGCTAAGTTGGTGACGCCTAGACCAGCTCCTGCTACGTTCTTTAGACAGACATATGCCCTTCCAGGTTTGCCATAGGGCACTCGCTCACAAGGGATGACAGGACCCATTTCCCACGCTCCTTGCTCAGCCGGGGTAACCTTGACGGTCACATTACCTAGCAGCTGGTCGTTCACCGTGTTGTTGATGTTATACTGGAGAGAGAGGATCAACAGAAGGAACCAATGAGACCCCAACAATGGTTCCACGCAGAGCCAAGAACGAGTACAGGGTTCATAGGCCATGGAGGAAAAGGAAAAAGTAGTGAGAATAGCGAGACTCTGATGGTGGAGTTCAACCCAACGTTTGAAGATTCTGATCCCAGCACTGCTAGTCACGCGCGTTTCCTCGCTTCTCATATTGTTCCTTGTTACTCGCGAACAATAGTCGAGCAACCTGCGCTCACTTTTTGATATCGTCGCACCAAATATCTCTCGGCCTCGTCGTCCAGCAGATCTCTATTATCTGACTCTCTCTCGCCCATTTATGTTTCAAAAACCACTCAGTCCGTACCTGTAGGACAACATGCTGGGGGAAAATGTGCTTGGTGACCGTAACGAAGTATTCTGCCTCTTGTTCAGTCAGCTCAACAGGCCGAGAACTGCGGAATAACTGGCCCAAGTTGGCAAATTGTGGGAGCTGGACCACAGCAGTAGGAGGGCGGACGGGGCGTGGTGACAAGGCTCAGCAATGCACGTGAATAGGAAAAGGTAAGAGAGAAAGTAGAAGAATATATGTCTCGCACTTGCTAGATATGTGAGACAAGAGGTAGACGAAGAGTGATAGAGATTGAGAACTGGAGTTTACGCGGAAACGACCTACGAAGTTCACCACATATATGCACAAGGGGTACTAGTCCAGAACGGAGAGAGAGGGGACAAAACGATACAAGCACAACTCGACCTTATAGAGCTCTTGTGCCGCTGAGACTTCTTCACTCTTTGTCTCCTGACCTGGAAGAACAGGCGAAGCAGCAGCCGGCGCATTGACTCCTGTGTAGGGAGATGAAAGAGTTAACCTTTAGAGGGGGTGGCAAAAGACCTGTCCACGAGCGGCATACAGTTCACATGAGAATAACAACAACCAACATGCTAGAGGCGTAGCCACGAGGGATGATATGGGGAAGAAAGTTAGAAATGGAAGAAAGTTAGAAATGCGGGTCCAACCGCGCTACCTCTTTTAACAGGTTCAGGTGCTCTTTCTTCTACAACTGGCAGTGCCGCGAAAGTGACTGGACCTTCACTTGGCCTTAGCATGTACGTCTCCAAGGAGCGATTAAGAGCGTCCGCTGACATCGGAAGAGCTGAACCCAGAATTGAAGCACTTAGCGAAAGGGTAGTAACCACGGTGCAAGAACAGAAAGGAAACATTCAGGAATATCAAGAAGAAAGTGAAAGAAACAGACTCAACCCATTGACTAGGGCAAGTCAGGAAGACTAACAGAGCTCCTCGACCGGCATCTCTCTCTCGGATCCCCAGCCCAGACCCCGCACGATAGAAGAGCAAGCCAACGTGCGTGATCTCTTGTTAGAAGCCTTGAAGGCATTCACGTTCTCTCTTTACCCAAGGGACTCTGTTAGTCTCGTCTCTTACCAGTAGTGAAAACAGGTCTCGACTGTTCTTCTTCTACCTCCAGCACCTTCAGGTACGTTGTGGCTCTATCCCGAACCTCATCATCCTCATCTACAGCGATATATATCGTCAATAGGGAGAAAGGCTATCGGTGAGCAGGTTAAGGAGAGCTGAGATTTTACACAGATCAGGGAGATGATTGAAAAAGCTAACAAATGATTCGCTCGTTGATGTACCTTCTACCGATCTCTTTATCAGCGCGACTACTCCCGCCCTTAGCGCAGGGATCTTGGAAGCAAAAGCAGAGAGGGCGGAGACTGCGGAGGCTCTTATAGTAGGATTTTCTAGGATCACACGGTTATAGATGAACCGGACGTAACGTGCCGGGGCGCGAGTAGTGGGACCTAGCTCTCCTAGGACGTACAGAACCTATCATAGAAGGATAGCCAGGCAAATAACAGTCCCGGTCAGTGACGCGACAGTTCAACATAGACGTAAGTATGGCCTCGCAGTCTTCTGCCTCTTGCCTCTCCCTCCTCCTCAATACCGAATCCGTCGGTCTCCACGACCAGCAGCCACTATTATGTTAACTTACCTGGACGGATAGCTGGGTGAACTCGCAGTCTTCGATAAATTCACAAAGGTGGAGAAGTCCAGTCTCTTTGCTGTCGGGCACCCTGCTGATAACCTCCAAGATGGCGTCGGTGATGGTTTTCTTGAAGTCATAACCTCCCTCCTCTCTAAGAAAGTTGGAGAGGAAGTTCAACAGGATGCGATACTTCTGGGGATATCTGTACCATCGACAGGGGCGGCGTGAGAAGGTCATATAGCTAACTGGAAGCAAACAGATGCATGGCATGTAAGAAAGACACTAGACAACAGCCAAAATATTTGCACGAGACACTTTATGCACATTAAGCACAATCAAACCCATTGACTACAGATGTCAACCTATAACAAAGGCAAGAACAGCTGGGTTGAGCTGGTGATTGTTTAGAATACCTGAGGCAGAGGTTTCGTATGGCATCAACGACAACAATCTTGAACTCATCCGCAATCTCGCCCATAAAGTTAGTGATTTGCTTCATCAGTCTGTCGATTGAAGACTCGCTACCAGTCTTTAAGAGAGTCGTGATCGCTAAAGAAAAGAGCACAAATAATTAGCCAAAGCCCCAACCAAAGAGAAAGAGAACCTTCTCCGAAGTGATAGCAGCTATGGCTATGGCCCGTCACTATAAGAAAGATCCAGCAGGGCTATAACCAATGTTTCGATGGGAACGAGAAAGGAGCCTCGTAATGCCCGGCAGTCATAGAGCGAAAAGAGAGGGAGAGAAAGAGAGGACGTGTTGGGTGAGAGGTCGTACCCAAGGTCGCAATAGATCTATTGCCATCTGAGATCAACGACTCCATTTCCTCGTTGCACTTGCTAACAGCTAACGGATTGGTTTGGGATACCGTGCTGAGCGTGCGAACAGCCGCAAGCTTGACGGCAGGCTTTGGAGATGAGAGGAATAGCTGCAAGCATGTGATAGCAGGAGCCAAGTCCTGGGCATCGACTCCTGGGAGAGAGCAAATAGCTCGTGCCGCTTCATAAATGACCATCTGCCATACCCAAAAGAAGGTTAGACGTAACTTCTGACGTCTGAACCGCTTGATAGGAGTCAAATAAGCGTGTTCTCGCTCTCTCGTTGCTATCCTTATATATTCCCGCAATCGACCGATGGCCCCTGCGGCCCCGCATTTCTAGGCTCGCGTTATCGTACCTCGTTCTTTTGCCGGAGGCAGCTCTCAAGGAATTGGTAGGCTGCTCTAGCATCAGTTGCGGACAGATCTTCCTGCATCAGCTTGGAAGTATAACGTATGAGGAGGCACATCCCCAGAGGCGATCGCAGCCCGTTTCTGGATAACGTTGTGACCAGCTACAGAGAGGGCCAAACATCAGACACGACCCGCAAAGGGACCAGCTGTCGCCCGAGCTTGAGGTACCTTGGAAATCGCCAGCTTATCGTGCTTCTTGATAGTATAAAGAAGAGACAGGGCATGGTACTGCACCATCTCATGTGGAGAATTGAGAGCCTCCTGCACCTCATTCACCCATTTCCTTATTATCTCTGGGCTTTTCTTGAAAAGGTGCATGCCAGAGACCAAAGCGGAGCTGCTAACTAAAGGGTTGCGATCCACGATTGCCTGCTTGATGTACCTCTCAATGCTCCCCAGCATAGTCGCCTGAGAAAAAAACACGGATGTGAGCACTTAGTAGGGCCACTACGATTTAAAGCCAAAGACTAGGAAAAGCGCGACGCCAGAGGGGTAGCGCGACGCCAGAGGGGTACTTCCCTTCTACGGACGCGTCAGGCTAATTGTACTAGGCTCCATCAATTGAAGCTCCAAATGAAGTAACAAGGACAAGAGAATGTTTGAGGGTGACTCACATCAATTATCTTGCTTAGCACACGAACAGAGTTGGCTCTGTACAGGTCAACATCTGCATTCATGTCCTTCCAGAGGCTCTGCGTGACGATGATGACCTACATCCAAAGACCAAACAGTCAAAGAAGAGATAGTTTACGTCCTCATGGCTCGCCTTACCTCATCGGCGGCAGTAGATTCTGATTCTGCTACTTCTTTGAGGAACAAATACATCATACGCCGTAGGTTCGGCTATATTACATGGCAAGTCAGGTCACCGTCTGGGACGATAGGAAAAGGGCGGGAGAATGCAGACGCAGACAGGCACCCAGAACCTCCTCGGAGGCCCAGGAACGCATTTTACGCACAGAAGACCAAGAGAAAGGGCTAAGACAACACGCTTCCACACGCAAAGTAATCGGCGTCAAAGCAGCAGCAAGATATCATCTTCATGGAGGTCTCACATCTTTTGACTGAAAGAGCTTTGTGACTCCAAAAAAGACTTCTGAAGACTCTGTCCTAGAAAAAGGCTCTCCTTGCGTCAGGATGTGCATCAGCTTCGCGATCAGCAGGGCGCACTTCCGAGGATTATTAGTAACAACATTCCCGTCATTGAAGGCGTCCCGGCACTCGAGCACCACGTTTGCCTTCTCAAGACCAACGAAGGGTGATACTGGTACAGTGAACGAGGAGTTAGGTAGCGTAAGACAGAATAGAAGAACAAGTGGACTAACCATAGCCGTGGTCATCGTCTTCACCCTTTAACTTGTCCCTTATTCCCTGAACCTCCTTCATGAGCGAACCGATCGTAAGCACCGGAGAGGGCAAGGTATTGACATTGTTATCCTGATCATCCGACATGGACGTTCCGGAGAAAAGCCTGCTCATGGTTCCCTATCAACGCTTATAGATTCTCGTCCAACCGCCAACAAGCTTGCTGTCAGGCCTTATGGGCAATCAGACTGATAACGAAGAGATGTAAAAAAGTTAGACAGCGTCTGAGATAAACGTAGATTGTTCCTCATCAAGCACCAAGAGTCAAGAAATGCATGTCAAAGAGAATAGGCCGTAACAAAGCATTTCCGATGCACCTCTATTATGCAAGGGCCGACTTCTACAGATCTTAGTACCTGCGTGCAACAGCCTTAACCCTGCTCCCTGGGGATGGCCAGAAGTGATAGAGCCCTAATGGGATGAGAGCTCAACAGCTCTTCGCCGCAGTTCCGGATGAGGATCGCGGCATAGAAGATAGAGAAAAGTGATTTTAGCAGACCTCTATTAAAAGAGACAGAGACAGAAGACACAGAGCGGGACAAGAGAAAGAAGAGTTTCAAAGAGAGAGACAGAAGAGACAGAGATAGAGGCAAGAGAGACACAGACAGAAGACACAGAGCGGATAGAGAAAGAAGAGTTTCAAAGAGAGAGACAGAAGAGATAGAGATAGAGACCCAAGAGAGACAGAGACAGAGACACAGAGCAGAGAGGAGTGCTGAAGGTCTTTCCTTAGCAAACAGACAGCGCAGAAAGATTCGCCAAGTCACAGTCCCAAACACAGAGAAATGCCTCATTGAAAATCTCCCATCCACCCTCTCTGAACGAAAGAAACATACATTCCTTTCATAGATTTCCAGAGAAGCTTACTAAGAGCGAAGTTCCAGGGAATAGAGTGCATTGACGGCGGTGTATATTTCAAGCAGTAAACTTCTGGCCCCATCCGTTCTTGCCTCTGTTTAGAATATGTGAGATTCTGGTTCCTTATCATGTGCCGCCGATTCTTGATACGAGGGATTGTCCTGAGATCCCAGCCATCATGATTTTCCTGGTTGCCGCAGAATATGGGCAATATCTACTGAACTTCATCTTCATGTTGCTCTCCAGATCTTCATGAAGCTCCTAACAGCAATCCGAGAAGCTTACGTTATAAGAGACGTGATAGTAGACTGCTCACGGGAAGAGGTTCGAGTCACTGCAACCTTTGCGAAGACCGACATCTTGACAGAGAATTATGGCGCGGAAGAATCGGAATCCGAAGCGTCGACAGCCTTCGGAGGATAGTGCACAGGGTGGAGAGGAAGAGCCAAAACGAATCAAGGTACCTAGGGACTCTTCTAAGTCAAACGTGCATAGCCCTGGCAGTGGAAGTGAGAGTGGACGCTCTATTCTAAAGGACAGAGGGTCAGTTGGAGATGCTAGTCCCAAGAAGAATGTAAAATGGGACGCCAAAGTGATCGAGTCCGCGCCAGTTCCTGAAGAAGAGCCTTCCATGAGAAAGAGGCCCGCAAAAGCTATCAAAGCGTCACCTAAGGCTGCAACTGGGGTTGAGCCTGAGAAGACACCTCCACCAGTACACTTCTTTGGGCCAGATGTGACTCTGGAGACTGGCGAGGAGATGCTACAGTTCCTTCTTGGTGACATCCCTGTTAAGAAGTTCTTCGCTGAGTACTGGGAGAAAAAGCCTTTAGTGATCCATAGAAAGCGCAAGGTAAGGTCCAATACGACGAGTACTAGAAGTAGGGAGTTCATTCGCTAGAAAGGGAGGAAGCACATTCAACTGTCGCAATAGTTACAGAAGGACGGGAGTGATGATGGAGCAGCATGGCCGTGATCATCACATCAGCTAATCTGTTCTCTATCTACCCCTTTCCTAGGACTATTATCGGCAGGCGTTTAACAAAAAGGTGTTCCTTGATATTGTTGAGGAGAAGGACTTACCCTTCCAGCAGAACATGGCCATCGTGCGCTATGCAGACGGAGAAAGAATGAACGTTGAGCCAATAAAGGCGAGAGCAACCAGGGAGGAGCTGGAAACACTGTTTGACAGTGGCTGTACAGTTCAGTTCTTTCAACCTCAGCGTCATGTCGATGCGTTGTGGCAAGTGAACTCTCTCCTGGAGAACTACTTTGGAACCCTTGTAGGTCTGTAGAGCGCAACAAATCGGCTCTCGTCCTTCAACTCCATTCTGCTTGACTTATGATGGCGAATGCGTTACTCTTAGGTGCTCTTGGCTCTAGTTGATCCCCTCGTTCTGACCGCGAGTCTCTGCTTCTGTACAGGTGCCAGTGCCTACTTGACACCAGGGAAATCTCAAGGTCTGGCTCCTCACTACGACGACGTTGATGTTTTCATTTTACAGGTACAAGAGCATCGATACATAAGAAACATCTCGCCCTGGAAGCGACAGTCATCTACGTTCCCCTCGCCCCGCTTTGACCCTCATGACTCATTTTTCTCTGCTTGTTGTGCCGATTGTGTCGATGCTGACAATAAACTGCCAAGACTGAAGGAAAGAAGAGCTGGAAGCTGTATAAGCCCGTTGACGAATTGCCGATCACGTGCAGTGAGGACCTGCCGGAGTCAGAAATAGGCGAGCCCACGCATGAGTTTGAGTTGACTGAGGGAGACCTGGTATGTAATCTGTATACTTTCTTTTACTCCATCTCACATCTCACAAGGAGACACGCACTCTTGAACCCTTACCTTTTGTTAGCTTTGTGCACCTCTCATTGTCTGACGGTTTACTCAGCACATGTGCTGGTCTTGATATTGACCTGAGTGGCCTGTGTTATTGACCTAGGCAGCTCCAAAGCCGTTGTACCGTGTGTGTCTGTGGATGCATACTGGCCGTCAGCGTCCTTAAGTACCTTACGTCTATTTATCCCGCTGACAGTCTTCCGCTCTTCATTGCCCTAAATAGCTCTACTTCCCGCGAGGAACGGTTCATCAAGCGTCAACACCTGGTGCACAATTCTCTACCCACGTCACTGTCTCCACCTATCAGCAGCACACCTGGGGAGATTTCTTGCAGCTTTCTCTCCCTATTGTCGTAAGGCAAATGATGGAACAGGACGTGGAGCTTAGAAGAGGTACGAATATACTCTGCACCCGGTCTTGAGTCCGGCTACTGCCCTTGGCTTGGCAAGGCTCTTGGCTCCCTCTACGAAAGGTGCACTTGAGAATGTTTAAGCGTTTGCCATGCCTTACCCTTCCCTTCAGTATCCTGATCGCTCTCATTGAGACCCTCACGGAGCTTCTTGCAATTCGTTGCACTTACATTGCAAACCTGCATAGGGTTACCCCTCAACTATCTCTCTTATATGGGTACGGAATGGGATGTTGACCTGCAGATAAAGGCGCAGCCCCAATCAAGTGAGCTAGTGAAGAAGATGGAAAACTTCCTTCACAAGTTCAAAGGAAAACTAGGTAGGTGGCAGTCCTTTATAACTTCTTTCCCGGTTACTTGTCACTCCCCTTAGGGCTCAAGAAGGGTTTCTCACACGGTGCTTGATGTTCCCATACATGCGGCATTGATGTCGTTGTACCTCTACGTCCAATGACTTATTAGCAACAATAAAGGATACATTAGAACTGGGACAGCTTCATATCGCCGCAGACGAGGCATCGTCAGACTTTATGGCGAACCGGTAAGGCCTGAGCATCTAATGAAACCTTCTTGTGAAGCCGCTACAATCTGAATTGCGCCTTCTCTCTGAGGAGCCAACCTCAGTCTACTGCTTTGTCTTCCAAAACTCCCTTTCCTCTCCCTGTGTCTTCCAATCTCTATTCTCTGAGCCTGTGTTAGCCATGGGCATCTTTCGTGTAGACGTGTGGTCTCTGTTTGATCGTTCCCCGCTTATCGGCTAATTTATCTGTCTTGCCTCTCTACCGCAGCCTTCCTCCCCTCATCCAAAGGCCCCAAACTAAATCTCTAGGGCCTAGTCCGCTAGACGAGGACTCGGAATTCAGATTTGTGGACAAGAATGCGATGAGGATGGTTGTCACTCAGGAAGAAGGTGGCCCAGCTCTTTCCTTGCAATACTCTGTTAAGAACAAGAGGCCGTTCCATATGGGCCCACCTGGAGCAGCATCAGGGAAAGGCATGGGCGGAGCCTCACTTATGCAAGCAATGTCGATGGGCTTGTTTGGATTTGGAGGTGATGATGGTGACGATGAAGATGGAGAGGAGGGTGAGGAGGAAGAAGACGAAGAGGGCGAAGAAGAAGAAAGCAACGAAGAAGAGAGCGAAGAGGAGAAAGAAGAAGGAAAGATAGAGAAAGGGCAAAGCAAAGGGACTAAAGAGGCGACCAAAAGCGCAGAGGTTAAGAGCAAGGAAAAGATCTCGAAGATGCAGGAAGATTCAGATAATGGTGAAGGATCTGAAGAAGGCGATGAGGCGGCGGAGGGTGAAGAAAGTGATGAAGACGAAGAGGACAGTGACTACGAAGATGAAGGGGGCATGATGCCAGGGGGCCTGCCGTTGTCCATGCTTGGGCTGCCAGTCCCACCATCTGCTCCACGGCCTCAATCCATCCAGTTCCCTTTCCAAGCTGCCCTTCCTCTTCTGCATCTCCTCAAGAGCGGTCGCGGATTCACCACCATCAAGTCATTAGAAGGTGACAGCGAGGTCAAGACGAAGGTGGTAGTGAAGCTCTGGTCCAAGGGGCTGTTGGAAGTTAGGAAGATCAAAGCCGCACAATAGCCCGGAGGGAGGAAAGAAAGACGAAATCCTCATCATCTCTTTGCAGGTTAGGGATTACTTGTCATAGTAAATAAAGGATTCCTAAATGCATTCCCTTTCAAAGCTTGTGGTTGATCATATCCCGTCAACAATGAAATAGATGAGGAGTAGGTAGTGTCAGCTAAGAGGTATTGAGGACAGAGGAAGATATCGCTAGTGTTGCTACGCAGTGAAGGAGTTTTAAATTTCTAAAGGCCTTAGGTCTCTAACAGCGGTGGATTGGCTCCTAGTACCGCCTATATCAATCCTTGCGACTCCTCACACCTGCTCTAAGAAGATTACTCTAAACGTCAAAAGCATGGCACAGAGGATAGAAAGATGCTTCTAAGCAAAGGGAGAGCATCTCTTGTCCAAGTGCCCGTGACACCGCTGACAGTCGCATGTTTGTCATAGTCTAGGACATGGTAGAATGACATTAGCAGTTAGAGTAGTCGGACTGTTAGAAGAGGCTTTAGGAACAAGAAGATTTCTGGCTGTGGCTTGGCGTTTATTAAGATGAATCACAGTCTCCCCTTCCCTTAGACTCATTGGGTCAGCATTCAGAGGCTACTCTAAGCAGACTCCTTCTTCTCTGCAGCGCGCTTCTTGCGGATACCGACCAGGCGGGCATCGGAGCGAGCAAGGCGCAGAGTCTTGTGAGCGTTGAATTGCTACAATAAAAGGAAAGGTTAGAGTTCTGAGCTAAGTAATTTAGGCGACCGGCATATGCAGCAGATGCTGAAGAGATTTAAGGAAATGGACGACCAACCCGACATCCGAACTACTTTCTAACCTCACAGACTGACACAGACCAATAATCTGCGATAAATAAGAGCTTCGTTCACGCTGAAAAAAAGTTCAAGTGGCAACTCTCGGCTGGAAGACATACCTTGTGCTCATCGGTGAGCTCAGCCACCACGGACTTCTTAGAGTTCTTGACAGGGAAGACGGCACCAGCCAGCTGCTGGGCGGTTGAGGTCTCCTCAACAGAAGAGTCACCCTTCTTAGGCTTCTGGTTGCTGCCGCGAGGGAAGACAACAAGCTTGGCCTTGTAAGCCTTCAGGCGCTGTACATTGGCGCGGAGAGACTCCGCAGACTTGTTGGTTCTGCGGTGGTCTACGGCAATGCCAATAGTGCGAGCTACGTGCTTGCTGATGCCAGCCTCCTATCAATCCACAAGAGTCAAGGATGACGTTAGCAAGGCAAAAAGAGAGAAGTAAACATCCCAAAATGTCGAACCTTGAGCTCCTGAAGAGTAAAGCCACGGCCAGCGCGGATCTTTGAAGAATATCTCTGGGTCTGGCTGTGGACAACAGGACGAAGAGGGCCAGCAGCTGGGCGAGGGGCAATCTGAGCAGCCTTTGCCTTCCTCTTCAGTCTGCGAGACTTCTTCTTGCCGGGCTGTGAAGGAGCAGCGCAAGCAGCGTCATATAGGAATGAGCTATGGGTTCTCAAACAACTGGCACATTTGACAAAAGTAGAGTGCGTACCTGGTCAAACCAGGTCTTCACCCGCAGCTGCCACTGCTTGTGGAAGTGGTTGTTCGGGATGACGTTGTTGTGCTTCATCTTTCAGTCTGAGCCAACAAAAGACGACAGTGAGGGATCGCCAATAGAGTAAGCGCCTCTACAAAGCTATATGTGGCCCTATTGCTCAAAGCCCCAAAGTGAGGATATTGGCGTTAAGAACACAGGCCAACAATTTTTGAGAGCTCAGGATAAGAAGAGGCAATCAGCTCCCCTTAATGCCAAACCCCACATAGGTCTTCTCCTTCACCCTAAACAGCTCGTTGCTACCAATCTCCGCGTCATCGTACCTTGATCTCCGCCAAAAGAGTGAGCAGCTCTGCTGAAGCCCAATGAATTATCCGCAGATCAGCGGCACTTCTTTCGCTCGGTGGCGCAGATTGCCGGCCACTCCTTTCACTCCAATGATTTTGATGGCGCAATAATAGGCCCCGCTTATAGAGGAACAACAGGCAAAGAATTATTACTATCCCCTTGATAGCCTTTATAAACGAGTTTTACTTCAGACCAATGTTTCAACTGTTGCGATGGAATGTTTCACTCTACAATCTTCAGCGGTCATTGCTGCCATTGGTCGGCTTCAGATTTAACGAAGGCTTAGTCAGGGGAAGGCTAGCGTTTGGAGACCTTACAGATTTGAAACTTTCCTGCTTTTGGAGCAATTGGTTGGCAGGGCTTCAGGATAATTCCTTCTGAATAACCTCCAAAATTGGATCAACATTCATAATAGCACACGCCTTCCGTCTCAAATAGAATGCGGTACTACTACGCCAAGAATGTCAGAGAGCTTGAGGTAGGTAGAGCGCTCCGACTATTATTGCTCCTTATGTCCTTGGTGAAGGGAGATTGAGTGGCTGCTGGTCACGATCAACACAGGAGAGGAAGAAGTTCATCAATCAAAACAAAGTGAGGAGACAGAGCGGAGTGAAGGTAGACAGAGCAAGAGTTATTTTGGTTTTTATTGAGGTTTGGCAGAGCGAGATACGGAGGGGATAACAGGAGAGATGAGCCTTGAAAGTAAAAGAGATCTCTGAACTCTTTGCCTTGTAGACTCACAATACTTTCTGGTGATCAGCCTCCAGACGAGCTTCACAGAGAAATCATGGAGTCCAGCAAGGTTCAGTCCGTACAGGTCTTTGGCAGGAAGGTGAGTCGTTATCCTTACGAGGCTTATTAGTGAATGCCTGTGATTGAAGCAGAGGAGTGATCATGATGCTTCCTCCTTCTGAGCAGAAGAATGCCACTGCAGTAGCTTACTGCAAGGCAGGCCACGGCGTTCTCCGTGTAAATGGCCGCCCCATTGAGCTCGTTGAGCCTGAGACTCTAAGGATGAAGGCCTACGAGCCCGTCCTTCTCCTTGGTCAGCAGAGATTCGCCAATGTGAGTATCCGCCGCGCCATGAACATCTTTAGTGACTTTAAGTGTGGAAGTCCATCTCGTCACCGTTGGAAGGCTTAATGGTCACAATCGAACGATGGTCCTCGTCCGCTACACGTCAATGCCAGTTTGAGGATGTGCCCTCGCTCCGCCTCACCAGTGTGCACGAAAGTGCTGTTTTCGCCTTTATGAACCTTCGACTCATCGGGTGTGCATTTTTCTTGCGGGAATGCATTCGCATTCTCTGCTCGGATTATGCTGTTTTCTTTGTATTATAGGTCGACATCCGCCTTCGTGTTAAGGGAGGAGGACAGACGGCACAGATCTACGGTTAGTGCATCCTTCAATGTTGGACACATAGGATTGCACTTGCTAATTCCCTGCATTTATTCACGTGTTTGCAGCTATTCGTCAAGCTATCGCGAAGGCGCTTGTTGCCTACTATCAGAAGTGTAAGTTCACCTACTATGTGAAGCTTCCTTTCGCTTTCTTTTCTTCTCAACCTGTCCTTATCCATTATTCATGATAAGAGGGTGAGGAAGTGCCAAGGATGGTTATTTAAAGTTTGAGATCATATGTCACATATATGACAACGTCATGCTGAGGCCTGATATCATCTTCGCCCTTGTCTCAACTTCCTGCTCTCTCCTCGCAGTTTACACCAGCTTGCATATAGCCTAACCTCTTCCCCTTGTGCGCATCTTGTAGACGTTGACGAGGCCTCCAAGAGAGAGATCAAGGAGATCCTCCTTGCCCACGACCGCACTCTTCTCGTCGCTGATCCCCGCCGCCGGGAGCCCAAGAAGTTCGGCGGTCCCAGCGCCAGAGCTCGCTACCAGAAGTCCTACCGTTAAGCGTCGGGCGGAGGGCCCTCTGGGGCTGCACCTGCGCTCCGTTGCTTGGATCTGGGCTGTGTTATATATGGCATTCTTCTGTGCAGTGGAGGGGCTATTTAGCTGTCATAGCTATAAATAAATCACCTGATCACCCTGCGAAGTCTCATCAATCTTGCATGACCCTTCTCATTTAGTTTTTAACGTCGGCCTTCTCCCCCCTATCATCGCACGGTCTGCTAAAGAGGACGTACATACCACTCGATGCAATGACGGTAGAAAACGGGGATACTTTAGACATAACATAGCACACAGATTCAGATAGATCTACATCGCGTTCAGTCGTCTCCTTCAGTCTGACACGGGGTCCTCCTCATCCGAGTAGATGGTTCTGTGGGGACATTTCGAAGCCTTGTGGCCTTGCTCCATACAATTATCGCAAAGATCTTCAACCTTCTTATCGTCCTCTTCTGGTTCAATGGAAGATATATACGTAAGGAACTTGTACAGAAGGAAGCTGTTCATCTGTTAATGCTGCCGATTGCAGGTTCAAGGCTTCCTACCTTCTTCCTCATCGCTGGTGTCCAAGTCCTCGGTGCCAAGTATAACAGCTTCTTGGCGGACGGTAACCTCCTCTTCAGCTTGCACTCTCTTCTGCCACTGTTCCCGTTCGTCAGCTGTAAGGAGGCCAGGAGTATCGACTATTCTCGATAGCAGTCGCTCCAGATGCATGGATCGTATGGGCGGAGCTTGATTTCTTATTCGACATATTGGACAGTAAGGGTCCTTCTCTAGCGCTTGCGATATACACGATAGGCTGGCAGAGGTTTGACCAGGAAATAGTATGGAGTTCGTCAGATCACAGAGGGCAATTGGGACGAGCGAAAACATGAAGCGCATAAGTTTGGTGAAGGACACCGCCTTCAACGAGGGCAGAACAGCGAACATTCATCAAGCTCAAGAGTCGTACTTGCTAAAATGGCAGAGCTGAGGAAGAATCTATGCAATAGAATCAAGAGCATGTCGGGAGCTGAAGCAACAAGTGGATAACACTCTGAGGGGAACGTAAAAGTCAGGGCAAGCACTCTTAGAACACTCCATCCTTACCAGTAGCCGTGGGAGCACGGAAGAATGGCTGGATTGAGAAGCAGCCCACTACAGAGACTGCACGACAGATCCGTCTTCAGGCCCTTCATCATCCGTTCTGTCTCCTCCTGGGCCTAGCAGAGTACAGAGAGGGTAAGCAAGCTACTTTGTCTCACAGGAAGTTGGCCATACAACGTGGCATCGAAAAGTGGAGATGGTGATCGGGCTTCATAAGTTAGACTTGAGCTAATACAGTCACTAAGCATGTATCGCATGGATTGATATAGGTCATGGCAGAGGAAGTCTTACCTTAGATTCCTTAGATTCCATAGAAAGTGTTGACTGTTTTGTTAAGGGCGCCGTGGGAAGAACCTTTTGAGAGGTCGCTGTCTAAAATAAGTGGACAAAGACTGATTAGACAGAGGGAAAAGACAAACATTCTCACAAATTAACGCACCTTAGTTCGCGGCAGAACTGAGGACATAGGTGATGCTAAAGCTCGTGGCTGGTTGGATGCCGTCGTCGAGTCTGCAGCAGAGACCGGCGAACCGGCGTTTGCTTCAGCGCTGCAATACGTAGTCTGAGGAGCCTGGCCATCCTGCTTCTGTTCACTCTTTACTGGGGAGGCATCGCTTACTGATGTCACTTTTATCCTTCTTTGCGGTGATGTGGGGCTTGGCATTCGTGGTTCTTCGTTTCTCTTTGTTCTACTCCGTTTTCTTGACGGCTCAGGAGTATGAGAAGCTACCTCAGCAAGTACGCGTAGCCTTTCATTGCTCTTTGAGAGCTCTTCTGGGCTACCGGATGATGTTGCTTTCTCTAGAATCTTTTTCCTAGGAGTTCCGTTCTCCATCGGCTTGAAGGGCTCTCTCCTGTCATTATTGGGTTGTGGGCTTTTCAACTTACTTCTACTTTCCTATTGAAGAAGCATTAGCTAAGCGACTGAGGAAACCTTCGATTTCCCTTGTGCAAACCCGACCTCTAGAGTGTCCTTAATAGTCTCTAGCCTTGCATGATCTCTGAATCAGCTTCGTCTAGTCTCATTTACTATCATGTCCATTGAGCTAGTGTCTTACCTCCTTTCTTTCCTTTCTATAGCGAGATCCTTCCGATTTCTCAGTGCTGTCATTAGGCGATTTCTCAGTGCTGTCATTAGGAGTGCTCTGAGCTTGACCTATTCTGAACCTAAGCGCAATCTTTGACGGCCATTCCACATACGAGCCGAGAGCTATCTGTGGGCCACCACCGAAGTGAATCACAGAACTGTCCCTGAAGTTTTGGTGAGCGGCAAGAAAGTGAAGCCTCAGACATAGACAAGCAGCACGAAGAAGATTTAAGAGAGTTGGTCAAGGTAAGATCTACGTGGTAGATAGGCAGAAGGCAATCTCCGTAATGAGCCGGCTTAGCAGAAGCGGCACAGGAGG
This sequence comes from Hyphochytrium catenoides, assembly GCA_900088475.1. NCBI lineage: Eukaryota > Hyphochytriomycetes > Hyphochytriales > Hyphochytriaceae > Hyphochytrium > Hyphochytrium catenoides. Next base: position 25,392 of record FLMG01004315.1, read on the forward strand.
GAGCGTTAAGTCGCCGAAAAATAAAAGGCAGAGGGAAGAGCCCTTTGAGGAAGAAAAGAGAGATCTGGTATGCTATTTTTCCAAGGGAAACGTACTCAAGTCTTGCCTCTTTCACTTTCACGTGATCCACAAAGAGACCATTCGTTGACTGGGAAAAGGATGCAGTCATGAGCTTCTAATTCACAAAAGAATGAAGACAAAGACATGATAACTGCGTAGATAGGGCAGGCTGAGACAGAGAGAGGGAAAGAGAGAAAAGAGAGAGAGTAAGAGAGAGAGAGAGAGAGAAAGGCTCTAGAAGGGAGAGAAAAAGGTTCTAGTACGAGAAGACGCTGGCAAGTCTTGAGAGGACAAAAGAACGACGGCAAAGAAGAGGGGCGGCGGCGAGTAGCAGCGGAAAGCAGACAGAAAGTGGCAGCCCAGGAAGATCAAAGCATGAGGCTCTCGTTCTACTCACTTCCAGGTCCTCGATGACCCACATGACCTTTCTCGGATCTGCGGGATGTAAACGCCTCTTGACAATAGCGGCATGCGTCCTGTGATGAAGGGGGTTTGATGAGACTGAGAGGACTAAGTGATCAGACCAAACTAGCTCCACCTCGACAGGATCTTCTGCTCCGAGCCTGCGTCAAGATGAACATCTACTGTCTTCCGATGTCTTCCGATTAACGTCTGTAGAGTGACACAAGTCTTAGTCTCCGGAGAGAGTGCTTTTGGTGCACATCAGCAAAGAAGGGCATACTCTATCCTTTTCTAGAACATAAGGACTGGGATGTATCTTGAAGACAGCTCGCTGTCCCGGCGGAGTAATAACTTCTAGATAGGCATGAGACTGGTCCCGCACGCCTGTGCTCGGCAGGGAATGACTACTCTTCATCACTTCCTGCGGCCCCATCCTAACAATTGCCTAACTGACCGCCTTCGAAGCGGGCGAGACCACCTGGCCTTTGCCGGCGTCTCTGCAAACAAGTCCCTTCTCCCTATCTCACAATCCTCCACCGGACTCGACGACAACAAACTCAAAGTAAGAAGGCTCAGACAAGCATCGAACTGTAGGTGTCTCTCATTGTTGTCCTGCGCGCAAAGTCCCTTGAGCCGGTGTAGGAAGTTCTCAGGACAATTGAGCACGATAGCAAAGGCCTTTTGGCGGGAGATCAACCGCTTTCTTCCGTTAGCGGTATATCTAGAGCCGCTGACGGCATTATTGAGCCTTTTGGATGCAGATTTGTGTTCTGAACTTCGGATGTATGAAAATCCACCAGGAATCTTCAGATTGGCGGTTATTGCGCTGTTATTGCGGCTGAGGGATGTTCGCTCCTTACGCATTGCCTTGACTGCTTTACTTGATACCAGGGGTGGACTGATAGCGTGGATCGCCAGGTTGGGCGGAGAGATGGGCCCTTCCTTGGAAGCCCAGCCGTGCGATGAGTTTATTCGTATTTGCAGTAGGAGTACAACGTTGGCCTTGAAGTACATTCGAGGTGGGTTAGGCTCTGAAGAAATGATAGCAGACTCTGGGCCTGCGGCTAATCACATTAAACAGAGAACCGCCACCTCGTGACGCAAATTCTGGCGTACCTCTCGAAAGCCAACGCAGTTCCTAATCTTATAGACGCCGAGACTCGATGGATTAGGTACTAGATATATGCTTCATTTATCAAGAGCTGTTTCTGAGCTTCACTGGTGTTTAGGACCATTCGCCTCAACCACCTTCCAATCAACTTCCAGCGGAACTTCCTGACCCTAGTCTCAATAGATAGCTCGCTGCTGCCGTGTCGGGAAATAAAGCAGCTATTGTTGGATTATGCTGTAGATCTAGGGCAGAGTAACCCTTCTAATTGCCAGGATCTGCGCACCAATATTGCCGACTCTTGGTGCTGGAACTTATGGTTGTGCCTGAACGATGAACACCAGCTCCTAAATGAAGAGCAGGTTCATCTCATACATGAGAAAGTGTGGAAAGCGGAGCCACTGGCCGCTGTCTTTTCTAGCCGACAAGATCAGAACTCCCAGCAAGAAGCCCAGGTCGCGGATGCTCCCTTGGTGGCTCACTCTTTTGAGGTATTCAACCATACAAACATTATGCGAAGTGCAGTGGCCAGTGGACTTAACTGGTCGTGGCAATGGTTAGCATATGCCAGATGTGCCGTGGTTGGGTTCCTCTGTTGGGCCAATACAATCTCAGCCATCACAAGGGGTTGGACTGAAGCGAAAGCGTGATGACGAGGTGGGACAGCCACCAATGCCTGCTTCACTGCTTGAGGAGGAGAACGAGGACGCGAAAGAGCAGGAGGGTAACTCTGAAGGCACAGACGTTGGGCCAGGTATGGAAAAGAGGCACTAAGAAGTTGGTCAAGTCTGTCCTCTGATCGCCAAGGAGTCTAACGCTTCTTCGTGACTCTAGTATCTACTCCTGAGAGCGTGCGTACCCTGAACTTAGAGGTAAAAACAAATTGTCAACCCCTTAGGCTGTGCTTCTTGGACTGACAATGGCTCTGGCACCTGATAGCTGCAGAGAAAGCTAGACAAACTAAGGCTGCTCCTGTCCTCTGTGGATGTACATGCCCCTGGCAATGAGGTTGGTTACCGACCGGTCTTGTGACCTGCCTGGTCATGATCTTCTTAAGACAAACCTGATAAAGATGTTTGCTGCTACTGCCGTTCCTGGTTATCCACCTGTCCAAGGACGGGAAGTATCATTCAGCCACAACTCCATTGGCGCTCTTTCACGTCCAGTGATCTCTACATGGATGACAGGTCCAAAGCGCTAGCGAACAATTACTAGAGTTCCTCTCCACGGCTGAGCAAGAGTCGGTCTTGGAGGTGGCCATGTCTAGGCTGATGCTGCACACGCTAACGGATGAGGTCTGTCTGGCGCTCACGACGTAAGTGTCGACACTAACCACCTGTAAAGCAGGTGGTGTCTCACTCTCTGCAAAATGCAAGTTAAGCCTTCTTCTGTATGCCGCGCGAATCCCTTTTGCTCGCTGCAGTAAGGTCGTCGATATAAATGCTAATTTTGAGCTTTGTCTGAACTTTGTCCGATGGGCTCTATTCGAGAAAGTAAGTGGACGCCCAGAGGACTTAAACCGCTGTTGCTTTTGTTGTTTCTACGTCAACAAGTGAATACTCCCTTGTACGGCACACTCCTCCAGGCAGCGTTTCTGTCTTTTACATTTTCCTGGGAGTTGCCCAGGCTATAATCTCCGCTCTACTGCTTCATTTTGCGGCCAATTCCCTTTAGGAGTCCTGCATTGGAAGCAAAACTGAGTTCTCGCAAACTTGCAGGTCCGTCTTTTGGAGTCTCCGGCCTCCCGTATCCTTATGCAAGCTATCACGCACACGGGTACCGTGCACCCGAAGGTAAGAAAGCAGTGCTTGCGAAATTGCTCAACTGAAAAATAAAATCTTGGCCGCTAGGCTGTTGTCGATGCGCTTATAGTTCCAGTCATGCAACTACCACATTCTGTTCTGGGATCAGTTCAATGTGAAGTGGTAGTACGCCTGATTCGGGAAGCACTAAGGAAGTAAGACAGTAGCAATATTGTCCATCCCTTTCAAGTTGGTCCCCGTCGGCCCTTTCTTTCGCAAAGCTATTCCTATGATAGACATATTCTTTCGCAACTCTTCCCTTTGATAACACTTGTCTTTCTAGTAAGGATCAAACCTGTGGCTAAATGCACTCCTTGCAAGGATATAGGACTAACACTCTCTTACAGAGAAGAGCTTCCATCAGTCTTAGAAAGAGTTCTGCTATCTTCATCCACACAAGATAGTGCTGAAGAGACTGAACCCCCGCTAAATGAGGTCCAACTACCAGTTTACCAGCAATTTCTTAACATGAAGGTGCCCTTGGGTCAGGTAATATGCTACAACTGAGGGAAGAGCGAACGCCTAATTTAGCGTGGCACAGCAATAACTTTCTAAACTCCTTCATTGCGCCACCATTGTAATCGCGCATATTAAGAAGCGAACTTCTTGCTCCGATCCTACGCCCTCATTGTTCTGGTTCTCTCTCTCCTGTCTCTTTTCTCACCTTTCATCTCACTTTTTCATGTGCCAATGGTCTTTAGGAAGCTCTGATTGCATTAATTGAAAAGCTGGATGTCGCTTCCCAGCATCATGGCTTCGGCGCCTCTGTGAAGTTTTGCAACCTTGCCTTCGCACTCATAACAAAGTATCCCTCTCAGGTAGAACCGCGCAAGCAATCTCACAGACAGCTTTCTTAGTCCTTGTCTCACTTCTGTCTATATTTGACCAAATGCTGGCTTCTGTCGGCTCCTTTATCATCACTTTGCTCTGGACAGAGCTTTTTACGAAAAGAAAATAGTCACATCCAAACCCAGGCCCGCCTTTCATCATTGTAGCTTGTACTAACCGTTAGATGTTTAGATTCAGCCATATCAAGGAGCTCTGAGGCAGATTCTAAGCAGGTGTACGGGCATGATGGCGAAAGCCGCCCTGAAGGCGCTAGACAAGCCACGCTGACAACCGTATCGCACAGGGCTTAGTGTTCGTTAAGGTGGTCAATGCCGCAACGATCACTGCATGCTAAGGGTATAAAAATCCCAGGAAACCAGTACTTCTTAGATAACGGGCATATAAATAAGTTAACCACAAATGCTCGCCTGTATCACAGCTCTTATCGTCACCGTCTGCTCCTTCCTTCGCAACGACTCGCTTGCCTCCTAAGTTGCACTATCTATGCCTTGTACTTGCTCAAGTCTAGCTTCTGTCCTCTTGTCTGCGCCTTCGCTGTTGGTCTGTTACCAGCTACTGCTGCTCGAAGGGAGGACTCTAGCAGGTGACGGTTACCAGGGCTAAGCGCAGAAACCTCCTAAAGGGTATGACGGCCAGCAAGAGAATAACGACGGCATGAGAAGGTGAACGAGCGTTGGCAGATTCCGTCAGCTCGCATGCTAGAAAGAGAGAGAAGAGCTAGGGGAGGTGGCTATCCTGCTTGAGAAGTATGAAACTGAAAGTTGAGTTGAGCCAAGTGAAAAGAATGTCAAAGATACATAAAGCCACACAACGCAGATGGAGGCAGAGCCATTTACAGGTAAAGCACAAACAACCCAGGATAGCATGTAAACCCTACCGCTTTGAAGGCCACAGAAGCTGTCATGGCCAAATGAAGCACAGTCGATAGTGTCAAAGCCCTAAGACTCTCATCCTGGCCATGAAACAAGAGAGAAAAAAGACAACCAGGTAAGACATGGGAGATATTGTAGTCAATGCCGCCGCACCCGGTGCCCTCACAGGAAGATGATTGCTGTCTTACCTCGCTATTGTTGGCTAGGATGGGCAGAATGAGGCCTAGAAGAATATGGATGAGAGGCCCTTGATGGGCTTCGGAGACGAGCGAGGAAGAAAGAAGCAAAAGCTTAAGACATTCCTGCTTAAGAAGCGATTGCTCTTGCAACCCCTTCTCCCTTTTCTCTCTTAAATCTCCTATGCTTTCTTCTGGATGCTCTTGGTCTGCACCCTTGATCATAGCCACTAAATCTGGCCCCAGCACTTTCAGGTAGGCTCCAGCGACAGGCTTGAAGTCAGCATTAGCCAGCCCCCTCTGAAGAAATAGCCTGAGGGTTTCCAGAGCTGCTCTCTTTTTCTCGTACTCTCGAGGTCTATTGTGGCTGGGTTCTAACACCTTCTTATAGACGTTGAGCAGCAGTCCCTGGGCCTCCTCATTTAGGGTTAACAAAGGGTCCGCGAGAAGGATTGAGGTCCCAACCACTAGCAACCGGGTAAGCTTTCGCGAGGCCGAAGGTGCGGAAGAAGACACGTGGCTTTCCTCCTCCAATAGCGAGATTGAGAGGGTGGCGACATCACTCAGAGTGGCCAGCATCATCTGAACGATGTCCTCAGTCACCCGCTCGCCCTTCCTCACGGAGGCTGAAGTTTCTTCAAGCAGTCCGAGAGAGAGAGAAAGTAGCTCTGGCTTATCATACAGACTCTCGTCCAGAGCAACGGAGAGGGTGGTCTCTAATGCGACAAGACATAACGTTGAGAACAGCTCGTCCTCAAAAGAGGAGGACTGCGCACTAAGGACCTTGAGTGCTTCTTGATCCGCGGTGGGTTCAGTAGGAGGCATAGAGGACCGTTGAGAAGTCACGAGGACAAGAAGTTCTCGCATTGACTTCAATCCCAACTCCAAGACACCTTCGCTATACCCTTGGCTGCAAAATCGCGAAACAGTGATTGGCAGTCAGGAACTCCGTAGGACAAACAAAGTAGAAGATCTCTACTCTTAGATTCACGTAACAGCAAGCCTTGTCAGCTATAACTGATCGCCTTCCTTACCTATCAATGGAATTTATTGTCTTGACCCCTGTCTGTGCGGCTACCAGACGATTAAAGTTCAGTCTTTGTTGCAGGCGCGGTAGGCATAGGACGATGGGTCGCAATACCGCTTGCAGGGCGGTCTCTAGCATCTCTGCCACCTGATCCCTGTCACCTGGTTCATGGAAGCGTTTATGAGAGAAAAGGCAAGAGATTGGTGAGGTGAGCGAAGCATGAGAGACTTTGGAGAGTTGGTGTCCAGAGATGTCTAGCGCAAAGCATTGAACTGCTTGCAAAGATTCTCTTTGAGCTGATGAATAAGGGAAAGATGTCAAAAGGGTGGAGCCAGGTGCAACAAAGGATCAGACTGTGGGTTGACTAGAGCGATGGTATCGTGCTTCTTGCGTGGAGCTACCTTCGCTAATGAAAGAGCTTCCACTGCCATTCTGCGAGAAGAATTGGTGTATAAAGCGGAGAACAGCCAGTTGTTCCTGTGAAATGTTTCCAATAGGAGACTCAGGGGCAGGTAGGTGCGCAGTAAACTATAGGTGGTACTAGGGAGGACACCGAAACCTTGAAAATGAAGATAAGCCAATATTCCATCAGAGAGATTGACTTTAGTTGCCATGTTGTGTCTGTGCCCAAGACAAGAGCTCGAAAGCCATCACCGCGGGGTGAGACTGAGTAGGCGGGATAAGCAGGGTGATGAAGACTGACTACCTGTGGTGACCCATGCAAGACTGTACTGTCTGAAAGTATGCGAAGTAGGTCTAACACGGCAACTACGCTTAGGTATTCGGGATGGATGTACTGCAGCGAGAGGTCTGTGAGAGCTTCTAAGCAGCAGATGGTACTCTCCTTGCCCTGTGCGTCGGTCGGAGACTGCGCAAGTGCGCAAAGGCACGAAGATAAAAGAATCTGGCAAGAGGACAGGAGTGTTGGTAAAGGGAGAGCGGGCGAGGAACGCTTGGACTTCATCTGTTGCTGCTAGCCAAAAGAACGGGCGGAAGAGCAGCGAGAAGCGATTAGTTAGGCAAGTTTGACCACATCGGTTCAACCATAAAGAAGAATCATAGGATGTTCGACCGCAGGAAGATAGGAAAGAAAATAGTGCCATAACAATAAGACGACTGTCAGTCAACCTGCTGAGCTGCGAGCATGTGAGCTCAATTAGTGCCACCGAGAAATGGGATGGGACGTTGCAAAGGAGAGAAGAAGGGTAAAGACAGGTTTTGGGGAAAACGGTCGACTTGACAGAGCTAACTGACAAACGATCTACCCTCAGAGAGCTGCACGAAGGAAAAAGAAAGAGAGGACAGTCACCTTGACAGCTTTCAAGTCCTCTACAGTTACATGGGCAGCGGCCTTGGCCATAACTGTCCAGCCCTTCCCATACATTGGTTTGACGAATCGCTTCGACCCAGCTGTGAAAAATGCTCCTCCCACGGCCTCCGCAACCTCCTCGTCCATCAACCGGGGCCAATGACCCGTCCCTACAATCAGAGACGCACAAATACCCCGGAAGCAATTGCGGATAGCGGGAGACCGTGTAAGATTGTCTCTTGCGACATTGCCGTTTAAGCAGTAAAGACAGATAGCAGTAAACAGGAGACTCAAAGAAACAGAACGTCTAAAAGCTTCACCAATATAGCTACTTACCTTGAACTAAGATAGCATAGTCCTTCACCACTGATAGCCAGTGCTTACATAGGGAGGGAAGAAGAGATCTCAGTGCCTTTCTCAGCGCAGCAGCAGTCGCTTGTCTCCCGCTGCCCATACTATGACCTCCTGACTGGCCTTCATCGCCGCCGTCTTGCCCATCTTCTGTGTAGGAGGTCGCAAAATTGTGCAATCTTGCAGCTGCAGTAAGGCGTGCGAGGTGCAACTGGGTAGCAACGTTCTCCTGGTAATTAGAGGCTACGGGAAGAGACACAGAGTCCAAGGCCTCCGGCAGGAGCATCTGGTACCCACGAGAGCCATTACGGTCGAAACAGAAAGGATGGGAATGGGGCCAATTGAGAGGATACAGGGGACAGATAAAGCAAAGTGAGTCAGCGGACAAGGGGACAAGGAACCGGTGAGCTATGGCGAGATCAAAATCCCGGACAGACAGGGAAGTTTCCAAATAACGAAGGCACAAAACTAATCTCGATGTGGATCCTCTATCCGCTATCCCAGGATGAACTCTTTTAATATATGTCTAACGCGCTCCATTGTCCGTTCCTCAGGTTCACGACATCCCACATAGAGCCTCTAAATACCCTGACCTTGATTATGCGCCTGAGCACCACTCCATCCTCTATTAGGCCTTCCTGCACTAGTAAAGCAGCTAGTCCGCAGCCCTCCACCGTCAGAAAGGGTAAGAGTGCAGGGTGGGAAAAAGCATTCCGAAGAGACGAAACAATTTGTGCCTCATACTGTCGCAGAATGCTCGCAGGAACGTCCGAGTCAGGGTCACATATCCTGGGGACCAGCCCAACAGGATAGCGTCAGAACGGGGGATCAAAGTAAAGTCCAGATACCATGTTGAGGTGTAGATGGGATAGAGCTCCGGTAATACAGAAAATGAGCAGAGCCAATATCAGGCGCCCACAAGCGCCCCAGGGGAATGTCACAAGCCTTAGACCTCTCTAAAATGCAAAAGAAAGACAAGCCAGCTGCCTAGTAGAAAAGAATGGACGCAAAGCCGTACCTTGCAAAGGACGCGACTATACTCTGCAGTAACTTAACACCTTGCACCTGCATAGCTGGTAGGTCAAGGCTTTCTGTCGTCGCGGTAGCTGAGGCACAGGCCAGGGCCATGATATCATCAAGGTACATGCTGAGGAATGTGCCCTTGTGTCCTGTAACAGAGAGTATGAGACAGAAAAGTACATTAAGTAGAAATGCGAAACGACAACTTGTGGGAGATTTGATGTCTGGGAACGGTGGGAAGGGAAAATGGCTCAACGTAGAGTCTGAGATGCAGCAGGCACCGCCGTAATGATCTTGCCTTTGCACGCGAGTTGCCCCAAAGCGGAAAGGAGTACAGAAGACCAGCCACTTTGAACAATGTGCCCAAAGGAAGACTTCTCTCACCATTATTGATACTCTTCCTGGCAAGGCTAAGGTCAAGATTCTCCCTGTTCCCAGAGCTAACAACATCTTCTAGCACTTGGAGAACGCACCGAAGTGCGAGGAGTTTGCTTTGCCATCTCATAGGTGGGAGGGAGCGGGATAGCAGAAGCGCTCGAGACCTCGCCTCCATACATAGGGCGTGGTAGGATGAAGAAGTGGATGGTCCTCCGCGTGGTGAAAGCTGAATGTGCACAGAGGAAAGTTAGGACCAGATGAGCCGCCAGAAAGTCGCAAAACGTGGAGCAGGCATAGCACTGGTAAAAGCATTACAGGACGAAGCCATAGACAGTGAGGGCAGCAAGGACTGACCTCTCCCACTACTGCTTCTCCAGCAGTAGGGGAAATGGCTGTGGGCATAGCTCCGCTGGCGTTGGACCCTCCCCCCGTCACTGCAGCCTTACAAAAGAGCACCCAATGGACTGGACGACCACCATGCCGGTGGCCACCTAGTGAAGGGCGACCGTACAAAAGAAAGGCATTGAGACGGGGAAGGTTTACTCTGGCATAGAGTATAGGAGAATAGGCACTGTTCTGAACACATTTGGAGAAGACTCCGGGCTATCCAGAGGCACAGAGTGGACCAAAGAAAGGGAGGTAGAACAATTACCGTCGATCTCAACAAGAGTTTGCAACGTGGTGACAATATCGCCCTGCATTTCTTGCAAGTCCCGACTAGCAAGCGGCGCGTCGTTGTTTACAGTCGCAAGGTATGTCAAAGAAGGGGATCGCACCCAACCCGATGAACTGAGGAGAACGTGATGCCGTCCGCGTGGCCGAGAAGGACAGAGAGACGCGAGAAACAAAAGATTGGTATTAAGGCTTCTACAACGAGAAACAGTGATCTAAGAATAACCGAGGGAGAGGCGGAAAAAACATTTGACCATCACGCGTGATGAGGAGAGACGTGGATGGAAGTACAGATCAACGGAGAAGCCAAGAAGAAACGAGTGAGATTACTGAGATGGGCGAGACCGCGAAAGAGGAAAAGCGTGGATAGGTCACCTTCCAAGCTCCTCTGCTAGCCGCAGCAAAACGAGATCTAGATTCTGCTCCTTAATGACCGTCGGGTCGCGCTCGGCGAGTCGCCTAAAGCAGGATACTGAACAATCTTTATGTTAGTGCATGAGCATACCAGAATTGGTTCAGTTTCGCCTCAAATCAGCTCGCTCTTCCATTCAGCTCCCTCTTGCTCAGAGGATGGCTACCTCTGTTCACCTGCTGGGTCTATCACCGTCTTCGACGGCTGTCTCACCTGCGACTCTTCTGCAACCGTAAGGTAAATCACTGTTGAAGAGCTGTTCGTGCAGATAAGGCAACATCTGCGGACGATTTAGCGCTTTCGGGGCAAAAAGCGCTAGATGCTGGAAAACGGAAGAGCAACGGGACTTAGACAGACATTGGGAACGCCAAAAAGACTGACCTGAGAGCAGTGTTCATTTTGGATAGTTCTACTCTCATGCCGCGCTTTCAACCTATCTATTCCTAGCTTAAACTCTGTCGCACCTCTACAAGGCGCAGACACTCTTGCTGCACAGCAGGCTCCATCTTTCTATGGACCAACTCCCATACAGCCAGGGTCTCGTCCAGAAAACTCCGGCTAAAGGAAACCTCAGGCCCCAGGGCTGAGACAATTGCGTTTAACAGGCGGGCTACGACCGCGGCGAGCCCTAACAGACGGACATTTTGGGGGACGGTTTTTCAGCGATTACCAACCACTTCGCAAGGTGAGCATGTGGATAGATCTCAGTGAGAATAAGGGGTAAGAGAGATCGTTGGCGGCAAATGAAGGTGTCGTAAGCATCTCATCTCTCCATCTCTCTATCCTCATCTTTTTCCCGCTTTCTCACATCACCCTTCCACTGAATTGTCGTAACCTAGCTTTCTCAATTATATACCTGTGTCATGAAGTCCTCCTTCCGTTGGAGAGAGGGTAATGTCTGCAAGGATGTGTGCATCGATCAGCGAAAAGGTGCTCTTGATATACTGCTCAAACTCCGACCCGACCGCCTGCAGAGAAAAATCATGGGGGAAATGCTGTCAGCACAAGCGGTCAGTTGGCAGAACTATGCCCTGAGAAAGTCGATTAGAAGGGTTGCGGCAAAGTGAAGCGCACCAGGAATGCGCAGTCATCGGCCCGACGCGCGACCTAGTTTGAGAGAGGAGATGTGGTTGAAGACAAGGATACGCAGTCATTTTTAGCTAGTCTACCATTGAGTCCAAGATGGTCCCCCACGCATGCAGGGCAGTGGTGCGAAGAGGCTGAGCGAGGTCACTGCATGCTTTGTAAAGCAAGCTGGTGTCGATTTGTACTCCTGCCCCTCCTCCTTTTCTTTTGAGCAGCGCAAGACACAGCACAGCCCCAGCCTTGGCGTACAAGGAGCTTGAAGCAGATGTAGCATTCGTAGGACTTTTTTTCCCTTCGTCCCTACCACGGTGTTGGAGAAAGAGGAGATGCATGGTTAAAGCTACTCAACGCAGAGGATCTGTATGGGTTCACAACAAAAACCACAGTTATGCAGATATACTTAAACCCATTGCGAGGACTCGTGAACAGAGCAGCTCTATAGGGACGACTGGTGACGAGATGGGACAAATGGGCAGAAGATTAGACGCTGCGAAGGCTCACTTAAGAATTGCTTCTGTCTGTTTGGTCAGCGCGACCAGAAAATCGGCCCCGAAGTGCAGACCCAAGGACGTCAACGATTCGGCGGCACTGCGACGCAGTACAGTGCGCGGGCTACCGAGCATGCCTGATGGAACTAAAACTGAGATGGCTTTGAAGATGGCGCAGGGAAGAGATAAAATATAGCATGGACGTAGACTTGCACGACCGAACTAATGGCCATATTATAAGCTGTCCCAATGTCCTACGAATAGTGAGGAATGTAAAGAGATGGGCGCACCTATGAGTAAAGGCTGAAGCATCTGTCCCCAGGCTTCTCCAACTTTGCTGTCTCCCTTTCGTGCTTGCAATAGCCGCAAAGAAGCGTAGATGGCGGTGGCGACGTTAAATGCGCATACATTGGCTACAGGCATGACCCCCTGTTGCATGGGTGCGGACCCAAACAGAAATGGCGGGATCGTTGACAGAACAGAGGTACGGAGGAAAGAGGAGTGAGGCTCACAGCGGATAGAAGCTGCGTTCTTTCTGTGCTCTTTGCAGATGCTATGGGAGAACGATACCGGCTATGATGCCTGTAGAAACTCATCAACAACGCTAGAACTGCCCCACGGTTCACACCGACTTACTGCACTACAGTCCCGTTCCTCTACTTGCTAAAAAGTTTTACTTTACGCCCTACCTGTGCCTGCCTGTTGGCAGCGTCTGAAATCTTGATAGCTGATGCAAGCATTTGAACTAGCTCCAGCTTCTTGGGAGCCGTGACTTCTTGAAACAATTCTGCAAAGAGAATAATTGCGGCATCAACAAGCTTGATCTGTAAGAAGAGTAGGAGTGTTGACAGAAAAAGGAACTTTAGTGCTTTGTACGTAGAGCGTCGGTCGTTCTATCACGCTTTAGCTGTACTAGCATTCGCTAGACAATTCTCTTCACCCCCTTGAGCAGTAGCCTTTACCCCCAGTGTCCGCATTCAGTCTCGTCAAAGCCTCCCTTCTTTTCTTGAAATTTGCGTCTACATTCCCCCTTCTTTTTACAGCTCGGCAGAAGCTGCTTTTATATTTAACCTGTCTTTCGTTCTTAAGCATCAATCCTTCTCCTGCCGTTAGCACAATCGAATGGCTCCTCTACTCCCTACACTAGCAAGACGGTCTCCCAATATCGCGTCAGTACCTGTGTGAAGCCATTGCTGATGCACTTCTGCAGGCGATTGGCTCGGCTCCCTTCCAATAGGCCCTGAGACGACGTCCACCAGAGCTGGTTCAGGACAGCATTCTCCCACTCCATGTCGGATAGCGTTGCGGCCGAAAGGAGTGAGAGAGAGAAGAGAGTATGATGACTCGCTGTAGTAGCCGAGCCCAGGTCAGCAAGGCGAAGAGACGAAGCAGACGATAGAAGGTCGTTCTCCTTCGACAGGGTCTGCGTCAGTAGGGAGGACTCTGTCTGGATGGACTGGGTCTGAATGGCCGAAATGATATACAAGCAAAAATAAATGTCAACCGAGAACAACAGCTTTGGCCGCAACTTTTCAGCTTGAACAGCAAAACAGTGTAAGTCAGAAGCGCTACTTCAGGAAGATATTGTGGATGAAGGATGGCAGACCACATTAAGGCAAGTAATTGAAGACCCGATCAAATCAAGAAGCACAAGGAACCCGTCATGAACGGCGTGGATGGTTCTTACCGAGGTGAGAGATGTTACATTCGTTGTGAAATGTTGTACACACATCTGAAGCAGGGAGTTACCCAGAGACGGATATGAAGAGGGAGGCAGCCAAGAGAAAGCTTCCAGCAGAAGTGCTCGAAGGCGCAGAAGAGAAGAACGGCCCTTTGGCTTATCAGGAGCTGCCAGGACACCAGCCTGTACACTGATTTGTGAAAGAATCGGTCAGAAGAACTGCCATGTCAATTCTCCCTTGCAATGCTAAATCTGTCTTGTCATTCCATTTCTCTTCACTTCCGTTACTACAAACTTCCAGAGTTTTCGCTTGAGCGATGACTTTACCTATTGAAAAGGGTTGTCAGGAGGTCTACTACCTGGACCCTAGTGCCAGGAACCTCGTCCAGGAGCTGAGAGCAGGAGCGGATTAATTGGAGAAGTGCCACCATTGCGTTCTCTGCACGGATCTACAAAAGAAGAGAATTAACAAGGTTAACAGTTGTCATGGAAAGCTTGAAACGCCCTTCGCTCAAGACCTCAGTCCTCGACTATGAAGCTCACCAGACCATGCGTCACGTTCATTGCACTTATATCTTCTGTGCTTCCAAAGACTCTTTTCCAAAGATAGAAGAGTCTCTTCAGCCATGGCCTGCAAAAGCGTGGACCCAGGCTTACAAGTCCCGTCAAAACGATCCAGCCAGCGCGACTGCAGGTTAGACAGACCCCTGCTAGGAAGCAGAAAGGAGTTCATATCAGGGCAAACCAGAGAGAAGTAAGATCGAAAAGAGAGAGAGATTAAGCAACCCTTAGCAAACATGAGAAGTTCTAGGGGCACGTTACAAAGTGGTCGAAGCGATAGGTGACTTAGAATAGTAAGTAAGAGCACAAATAGCATTAGACTTGCCTCCAGAGGTTTTTAAAGTGTCGTCAAACTGACGTTGCATGAGTTTCTCGGCCTCTGCGAGCAAGTTCTGTGCGATGACCGACGGGAAACCCTGGCGGTTATCTCTGCTTGCCACCAGGACCAGTGCTGGGTAACACCGGTCAAGTGTAAGTCAGTCCAATGGCACCTGTGTATCCTTTGTCCTTTCACTTCGGGGCTCCTTCCGGGGCTCCGTAGCACTAAGGATAGCATGTCCTTACCTACGGCAGTGCAGCTTCCGTGTAGAGGAAACATTTTGCCTCGAAGGCTGTCTTCAGTTCCTTCTTTTTCACTGCCATGCTGGAGAGCTGCGGCGGCCACAAGAGCCTCATGCGCTGTCTGGATACGCGAGAGGAGGGCCTCCAATGTCCTTTACAGGCACAGGCAATAAAATGCAGACGCGAACGAGGAGATTGTAAGTAAGACCACTTCAGCTCTACTACCCTTTCCGCTTCCCTCAAGTACCCCTGATTGAAGCAGCAAGCTAGTAATCCTCTAGCGTCCTAGCTCCATAGTCCAAAACCCTATTCTCTCACACACTCACTCTCCAAGTAGGTGCGGCAAGGCACTAGATAAAGAGCACAAGGCGGTTGCTGCTTGATATCTGACAGCATGTTGCTGATGGCTGAGCAACAGAAGAATCTCCTTCCTTGCTTCTTCTTCAAGGACCGCACTGGCCTCACCAAGGGTGGAGAAAAGGTGCGTCATCTCCAAGAGTATGACCACCAGCTGAAGACAGAAATGAAAGGATCAGCAACAAAAAGAAGAGAGCCCGGAGACAGAAAGTATGTCACCAACCACAAGCAGTGCGAGCATGGTGCTCATTTAACACAGCACTACAAGAGAGCAAGAAAGCTAGGTAGAAGGTTGGGGCTAAATAGCCAAACTGATAGGTCATCACCTCATCCGGACCGCACTGCTTGCTGGTCAACATGACACCCAACTCCTTCAGAATAAGTTGTTGATATCGCTCTGGACAGGTTACGCTGAAGTCTCTACATAGGAAGAGCGGGAGGACAGTCGCTTAAGAAAGGAAGGCGAGGACTAGAATGGTCCCAGGAAGATTGCACTTCAGGTAGACGGCCATCGAGTAGCTCTAGAGAGCAAAATCTAGAGAACGCACTGTGGACACAACGATATTATTTTACCTCAAGACGGACCGGGAGAGGGACAGAACATTGATGCTACGAAAGCTAAAAATTAAGTGCTGACCTTATAATCTGACCTACGATGGCCCGGAAAGCCACCAGTTCACCTTCTTGCACAGTGGAAGATGTCTGGTCCATGATGCGTACAATAAGCCTTGAGCATTGGCTGATGCCAACTTCAGAGAGATCGCCTTACACGAGGGTGGAGAAAGGTTGACAGCATATGTTAACGATTGGAAGACGAGGCAGGCTATTGTCAAAGCCTCAAAGGCATCATCGCCTGTTGGAGAGAGGTTCTTCTCAGGTTTGCTTCGAACCATTTACCTTTGATCGCGGAGAAGAAGGATCGAAACGCGGACACCAGACCGACCCGAACTGATCTCGCTGATACCTTCAAAAGATGCTGGACCAAAAATAAGACTGCTCCCTGCACATCGAAGCTAAGGAGAAACGCCCAGTAAAAACATGAACTCAATTTAGCGAGAAACATGATCCTCAAATCTAGAATTCAACTCTAAAGGTTCAAAGCGCATTTTAGCTCTCCCATTGAAGTATCTCAAGCTCCGGATGAAAGGTTATAGACTGCTACACAAAGGACTTGAAAGGTGCGCAGTTAGGCGAAACACACAGCACACGATGCATGGGACCACCTTTGGGGTTTCTCTTTCTTGCGAGCAAGTGAGCCAGGGAGATGCTGCTGCATTGCTTGTGGGAGGGCCACCGAGGGAAGGGAGGCCATACTTCTACCTATTTTGAAGATATTTTTCCTCTTGCCGGCAGCTGAGGAGCTTGCCGGCGTACCGACCTCACCAACAGTATCGCTATTTACTTCTTCGTCCGGTTGGGACAGAGAGGAGGAAGAGGATGGCTTAAGCTTTGCGTTGGAAGGAAGGCTCTGGGTTGCAAGAGCAAGGATAAGGCCCAAAGTTGTACCAAAAGCAGCTCGAATCTCTTGTGACTCATCCTCCAGACCTCTCAGTGAATAGGACAGTAAGGAGTCTAGGGAGAGAGAAGAGAAGTTGTTGCCATTTTTGGCGAGCTCGAGAAGGATTGAGGGACATCCAGCTCGTACTTCGGGGTATTTGTCAGTAAGCAAGCGTGGAAATTGTTTCCCTATCTCTTGGTGTATCATAGCTCCTAAAGAAGCACAACGTTAACAGAGGAGAACCACAGTGAAGCAGTGCCGCAGACAATTATACAAGCATTGCCACACAGGTAAAACGTGGAAAGATGAGTTATCCCAGCGCAAACACTCTGCAAAGACCCAGTGGCTAAAGCACCACTTTGAAAGCTGCTTGGGATAGAGGATGTAGAAGAGGACGCCAAGGGAAAGTAGTAGCAGGTATGGCCACCAAGACCCTCACCACTGACGCCCGCGCCACTGACACAGCAAGCGATTGACTTTACAGCTTCAACTCTCATCGTCACATCGGGACTCTTGGTCTGTTTGAGCAGAAGAGATGTCACTCCTGCTGCCTCCCTAAGTGCCGTCACAGAAGTCGAGGCGAGGATGCCACCCAGAGCTTGAGTGGCCGCAATCTTAGAGTCCAGCTGGGTGGAGCGGCTGGATAGGATCGTCTTGAAAGCGGAGGGGAATGTTAGACTAAAGAGTGAACTATGAAACTCGACAAAGTACTGCGGCTAAGCAAGCGCAAGAGGAGAGAGAAAAGAAAGATGCTCAAGGCAGTATTTTTATAGATGATATTCTTAGATAACGAAGGTATAACAGCAAAGAATGTGGACAGACAACAAAACTGCATGGCTAGTCTTGTTAAAAGACGATGAAGCCAACGTAATGGCATGTGAGTCGTGGTTTGGTTGCGGCCCGGTCAGGGGCAAAGGATACCTGAATGTTCCCGACGACCGTGTCCAGTCTGGATGTTTCTCCGTTTTTAAAAAGGGCGACATAGCACTCAGTAAGAAGCACTCGAATTGCAGATGATAGTTCAATCTTCTTGGACGCCAACACTTCATAGAGTTTCTCCTCCACGATGCGCTGCCAGGCAATGAGGTCCGCCTAATGGTCCAGCGCCGAATTAAACCATGAGTAGCATGACGACCGCGCAAACTTTACCTTATCCGACGTGACGATGGCATTGCTAAGGAAGTAAAGGCCATGGTAGACCTTCCTCCTCGCAATCTGCCGCTTAGAAGCATCCTCGGCGAGCTTCAGAGCGGCAGATACCTCTGAGGCTGCACTGTCTATTGTCTTCATGTTGACGACCCGCGCCATGCAAAATGACCTCACCTAGTGTACTTACTCAAGCAGCAAGTATCGGGCTCATCTTGGTCTCAAGCAAAGTGCAGTCCTCTTTTCCTACATGCCTGTTCATCCCTTGCGCCTTCAGCCTCCGTCCTCAATAGTTAAAGCGATGCTAAAGGGGCCAACAAAGGGCTGCTTCCCAGGTCTGATTCTGCCGCTCAGGTCATCGGATGAGAGTCTTCAGCACCAGACCCACAATCAATGAAGAGACTCCACCACGGCACAAAGCTATAAAGGATCTTATACAGCCACTGTAACCACCTTCCAACACTACAACACCAGGTGCGAACAGGGTCCAGAATGACTGCCCCATTTCTCCACTTATTTCTAGATTTCACCTACTCATATTCTCAATCGTGAGCGCTAAATGATTATCAGCCTCGGAATCAGACCCGAGATCTATCATCAAGTGAAGAAACGACCAAGGCAATGGCAACGAAGACAAAGCTTCTCCATCAGCCACCCGGACCGAACAGTATGGAGGAAGATCAACTGCAGCTTGGACTTCAGGACCAACGATGAAAGCTCTTGAAGGCCCTAGAGTTCACGAGAGAGAGGGAGGTTTAAGGGGAGCTAGTCAAGGGTTAGGGAAGGACACTCACTCATGGCAAGACTGACGTGGCAGCATTGATAACGCATGACGAGATGTTCATTATTGTCTGTTGGTGTTGAGGCTTCAGAGCTCCGCTTCAATGGCCGCATGTTCCTTTCGTCACCTTAGTCAGGGTTTCAGGACGGCGGTATAACTATCTAGGTTGCGCTTGTTCGCTGAGGCATTTCTCGAAGTGGTGCTGATCCGATCTGAGAGTGTCCAAGGCAAAGGTAAAAAGGAAAGGCTGCACGTCCATCCAACTGATAACCTCCCTGTGCCGGTTAGCTCTTGGAAGAGTAGAGCTTAAATCTTTCTTCTGTGGCTGCTAGGCTATGTGTCAACCTCTGGAAAATAGAGCCACTGACCTCTACGTACATACTGCAGGTTGCCATCTTTTGCAACTCTAAACTCTCTGAGTCGCTGCAGGTTACACAGTGCTCGTTACACAGAGCTCGTGTTTCATATTATTAGCTTAATTTACACTCTCTGAACGAGGTTCCATTCCAGACGACCACGGAACTGAGCCTCGGACTGATATCTTCTGCCTTTACTTCTGCTTCTCTTCCTTCTTCTTCTTTGACTTATTCCCGCTTCCAGGGCGGTTGAGCTGTCTCCCAGAGTCACTCTTTCCCCCTCCAGCTTTTCCTTCTCCGTCCCCTGCTGCACCACCTCCTCCTTTCCCTCCCGAGGAGACCTTGGTCACATCCATCGCGAGCAGCTTACTCACCTCCAAGCCCGCAGTGAAGGCTGGGTTGAACATAATCCTTTTTTGGAAGTCTCCAATGAAAGGCAGGAACATTGCGATGATGAGGATGGGCGCGAAGATAAACCAGCCCACAAAGCGGTCAATCGTGTTGCCCAACGCCTGCACCACGATGTGGTTCTGATAGCCTCTAACTATGAAGAGTTTCTGGAAAAAGAAAAGGACGAAGAAGAGTATGACCAGGACCTCCAAAAGAGCGGTGAAGTTCAGTCCAATGCCCCAGACGAGGAACAGGAGCACTAGCATGGCGAAGAAGAACATGTAGAACTTCAGCTTTCGAAGTTGCCGCTGCTTTCTGGCCCACTTCTTCGCGATTCTGCTGCTAACATAGCCTGAAGATAGAAAGAAGGACCGCAACAGTTAGGTAGGCATCTCCGAAGAAAAGGAAAGAAAAGACTCAGTTCACCAAAAGAGTTGCCCTCTCAAAAACCTTTGCATCCTAGGACTAGGTTGCTCCCCATTTGCCTTACCTATGAGGACAATGACGGCAATGATGACAAAGAATGCGCCCATGTAGATGTAGATGGTCGGGTCGCTAGGATCTATCCGCTTGTTCTGTGACTGGTATCTGCAAATCATCAGCGGAGTTATTGATGCCGAGACAATGGAGGAGAACAGAAAGAAGGAAAAGCTGAGACAAGTCTACGCGCAGGACCGTCGGAGACAGACACGAAGAGACTCTTTTAACACGAAAGGGCAGAAGAGAACCTCCATTGAGACAACTTGACGCGCTCTTACCTATAACGGAAGACCAGGTTGAGATACATCAGATAGGCGATGACCAAGAACCTAGAGCTCCGAAGAACAGTGACGAACTTCGCGGCTCCTGTGCTATATTCGAAGTAAGAGTGTTCCTGAAAATAGGAGGACATAAGTGTCAGGAAAACGTGGAAACAAAGAAAGCAGGCTTAGGAGAACAGGCGCTCAGAAGCGGTTTCGCTATTGAAAAGAATAGAGAGACCAAAGGCAGATTCCCACCTGCATCCACCATCCCAGCCAACTCTCACTGCTATCATTCTTTGTTCTGAGCCAGTTCTGCCAGTCTGAGAAGTCAACGATAACTTTATCCCAGTCAAGTCCACTAGGATTGAAGAAGAATGGGGCCCAAAGGAAGGTGCACGAAATAATCCATAGAGAGAAGGTCATGAGGCCGTAGTTCTGCTCTGTAGGAAGGATGCACATCTGGTAGTAAACGCTGAGGGAGAGAGAGAGACAGAAAGAGAGAGAAAGCGACAAAGAGAGGTCAGGTCCTGTTCTTTTGCAGCACGATAGGGGAAGTCAGACAAACAAAGAGAGGAATGACAGCGACAAGAAACTGACGAGGCTTTAACGCTAAGAAGATTAGTTTGGCGGCTGAGACCAAGCGATAGCAGAGACAGAATCGCTCTTGCGGCTCGGTTCTTTCCCTACTCTGACCCCGGTTCCTGCCTCTCTTCCACAGCCTACATCTTTCTTACCTGTAGCACCGTGCGTTCCAGTCATAATACGTGGGCTCAGTGTTCCCGAAGAACTCAGCGTCAATCGTCCAGGCACAGTTGCACCAGCTAAAGACACCATATGCCCTGCAGAATAGACATGTGCCATTCTATCAGTCGTTGGGCTCATGGGGCTAATCCTCTTTCGCATTCTCCTTTCCCCTCAAAAGTCCTCTCATGCTCTTCCTCCCCTCTGTGGCTATGCTCTATTACTTATATCATCTGTACTGCGCTTGATCCCCTTACCGGTAAAGAATGAGCAGCACAATGAGCTCCAAACCGAGATAGAAGTGGGAGGAGGCATAGAAGCGATAGAGCTCCGCAAACTTCTCATGTCTGATTGTGAAGCCTCTGCCCGTCGCTCTGTACTTGGCACCGCCATGGATCAGCGTTCGATCAAAGTAATGGCTGAGAGAGGTACGAAGAGAGTGATCGTAGAGAGGAGATTGATTAGCAACAATGGGCCGGCATCCGTTGTTCTTTTGGGCTCACTTTTCCCTAAGCTGGTCCCTCTCTCCTCTTCATGTGCATCTTCCCTAACTTAATTCGTGGAGCTCTACAAATTGGGCATCCTTTTTATCTTTCCGCTGTCTCTTCTTCTTGTCTTACCTCTTTGTCCCCATGTGGAAGGCGAAGTAAATGGGACCGAGAGAGAAGACATTCCATAAGAGATAGGAGAAGCCGTGGCGGAAACCTGTCTCTACTCCGACAACTGCGATGATCGGAATAACCAAGAGCATGCCCATCTGGAAAGCCCAGGAGGTATTCAAAACTTCACCGATGCCCAGTCCTCCCTGGGTTAGGAAGAGTTCGCCTATAGAAGGAAACAGAACAGATGAAGCAAAAAAAGATGTAAGAGTGAAGTTGAATAGTGATGACAGGAGCCGGTATCATGTTGCCCAATCAAACAGAGCGGGCTGTTTGCTTGATTCCTCTGTCTGTTGTCGCCTTACTTACCCTTTCCGCTGAGAGAATTGTAGACCTTGCCGTAGATGAAGAGATACACGGAAAGCATTGTCAGGGCCTGGGTAATGTACCAGCCCAGGTTTCCATAGAAGAACGTCTGCAGTCTCCAAAAGGAGAGACGGGATCCCAGACGCGCAACTTCTCGTGACGTGACAGCCTCTCCTGCTCCAGATGCAAGCTTGGCCTCGAAGAGGGTCAACTGCTGCATACCGACATCCCTTCCTTTCCCGACCTACGTGGTTGAACGTTAACATCACCATGACGCTAGCCATACGCAGAATAAAGCAGATGGTCATAGATGGAGAGAGACAGAGCGCGAGGTACGTGAAGGAAAAGGAGGGCAGCAAGAGAGGGGGAAAGTCACATAGATAAACTAAAGAGAGAGAGAGACGCGAGGATGAGGGAGAGATGCGGCAGACAAAATATGAATTCCACTAGACCTCTCTCTCTCTCTGTCTCTGTATCTTTCTCTCTCTGTCTCTCTCTCTCTCACCTGTATAAACTCCTCATGGCTCACAAGTCCACCTCTCAATGTCACATTAAAGCCTGCAAAAATATCCTCCGACAGGTTGATACCCTTGCTGGCCTTGCTCATCCCTCCCTTGGTGATGGCGAAGAGCTTGTCAAACACGTCGGGATGACCGTAGTGCATACGGACACCGAACATAGCTAGCATTCTTTGACCAAGTGAGACAAACGACAGCTCCTGCAGGTAAGAGGACGGGAGAGAGAAGGATCAGAAGGATCACATCTTTACCCTGATAAACGTCTCCCATTCTCCATCTCTCCTTCAATCCTTTTCCTTCGCCTTTGAAAAGAGCAAAGCCCTCCTCTCGTAGAGACTCTCGCTTATGTTCTTCGAGGGTACTTGATTGTGTTCCTCTCTCTTCTATTCTCTCTCTCTCCTCTTCCCAGGCCCTCTCTCCGTTTACCTGTATGCCCATAAAGCTCGCAAGGTTGCTGACACCTCCAGTAAAGATGTGCTCCCTCATTCCAATGAGGTATATGGGTGCCTTGGATTTAGACAGCTCCGCCGTGCGGAGAAGGTTTGGCATCTAAGAGTAAGGGAAGTCAAGGACTATCTTAGTCTCAAAGAAAGAAAAGACGGAAAGTCCCAAAGGAAGGCACGCTGACACGTCGAAAAAGGTGTTCCGTTGAGGAAGGGAGTCATCAATCAAAGCTGAAGAAGAGAGACAAGGAGAGACACACTCTTGTGAACGGGGAGAGAAAACAGGACAGAGCCTGCATCGTCGAAGGAAGAAAGTAAAGGTGGACGATGGGAGAGCAAAGGCGTCAAACGAAGATACTGTCCGCATCATCTCTCTTGGCCCCGGTCTTCTCTTAGGTACCTTCAGGCACTCTTCCAAGTATCCGTCCTGGTTCATATCAATGACCTGAATCATCTCTCCCCGAGAGAAGATTATCGCGTGGTTATGGTTCTCAGGCTTTCCCTCTCCGACGATCGGGTTACCCGGGAGTTCCACACGGTAGACTGAAGCCGGAAGCGTGATGAAGGAGGAGAGTTAGAATGGGTAGCAAATCATAGACATTGGAGGACATTGGAAGCTGAGGGAGAGACAAAGAGACTAAATGGAAGATAGAAGCTATGAA
This sequence comes from Hyphochytrium catenoides, assembly GCA_900088475.1. NCBI lineage: Eukaryota > Hyphochytriomycetes > Hyphochytriales > Hyphochytriaceae > Hyphochytrium > Hyphochytrium catenoides. The sequence continues at coordinate 48,807 of FLMG01004315.1, forward strand.
ACATAGCGTACCTTCAACAATCCTATTCTCCATGCTGCGGATCAGCACCGAGTAGAACCTCGGGGGTCCGTCCTTCACCTTCTTGGGCCCGTCCACGTAGGCGACTCGCAGGCCTTTGTGCTTGTGCAGCAAGTAATCAATGTCCGCCGCCTGCTGCTTCTGTTCGTCCTTCATTTTACCATAGATCTGACACGTGCAAACGTAGGAGAACTTTGTATAGACTAGCTCCTTTAAGCGTTGGCAGCGGTTGCATGCACAGCCTCCAAGATGCATATTCTCATTTTCTCCTACAGTTGTGGAGGATGGAGAAGGAGAGAGTCAGAGGAAGAAAGGGAACGGCGGCAAGATATGAGGCAAAACCCCGAAAGCCACGCTGAAGCAAGCAGGAGATAAAATCAAGCAAGAACAAGGGATTCCAAAGAGCCAAGGGAAGGGATCAAGAAACAGGAGGTGAGATAAAAAGCCATCTCTCTCCTTCCGGCTTACCGATTTCCAGCCAGTGCAGGAACTTGATCGCTTCCTCATTGTACATCATTCCACGCACAGTTCGTGCCAGAGTCTGCCCACGGTAAGAAGCCCAGAGACGAACCTGGAAGATAGAGGAGAAACAGCAAAGGAAAGACACGCAGATGGCGTAAAGGGAGAGAGGACACTCAGTGAATGAGAGAGGGAGGCGGCCAAGGCAAATAGCCCAGACCAAGATGGAGTGTTGACAATGAGAAATAAGGAAGAGAAGAAGCTCTTCCACCTCTACTTGGCTCATGGTCTCTATTCTCACCTCGTCTGGCGCCTGCTGGACAGCTGAGAGAGCATCTTTAGCCTTTATTCTCTCCAAGAAGTTGGCCCACTCGAAGGGGTAGATCGTGGCTAAGTAGAAGAGAAGACCCATCTGGTCCTCGTTGACATCCATCAAGTCTAGGCAAAATCGAACAGAGAGAGGGGAGCAAGATAGCGGCAGAGGGAGAAGAGGTGAAGGAGAAAGTGAAGGCTGGTATCGAGCCTTTGTTTTCTCGTCTGTTCTGCTTCTAGTACATCTCCTTTCTTCCTCCTTGAAGACTAGCTTTCGCTCCTTCTGTCCCCTCCTTCTCGACCTCTTCACTCTTTTCTTTCCTCTCCTGCCAACTTTCTTACCCTTGATGCTGTACATGACAATCTCGGAGTAGTACGGGGTGGCGACAGACAAGGACTTCATCTGCTTGATGGACGTCGCGGTTGGCATGTCCATAAACATCGAATTGCAGAAGAATCGTAACCTCCGCCTGCCTTCCTCGCTACGAGGCTCAGCGTCCTGCAAGCCAAGGGTTAGCGCGAAAGGATGAAAGAAGAACATAAAAGAAATGAGAGATAAAGAGGGATTTCATTGATGAAGGAAGCGGCTGCTGCTGACCATATTGTCCACAGTGAGCAGATAATATGCCCGAGTCACAACGTCCGTGGCGGCTTTATCATTCACCACTCGGTGCAGCTGCTGAGAGGCGTAGGTCTGGTTCTCTCCAGGGAAGAAGAAGGAATCGGGCTGCGGTAGCCGTACACAGAGAGGAAGAGAGACACAAGTTGGCGGAGAGAGTAAGAAACCGATCAGTGTAGTGACTGGTAATGTCGTCCGAGCATTTGCATTCTCCTATGAACCTCAACAGATGCCTCTTACTCCTTCTACTGTCTATCTTCAGTCGCCCTGAGCCTATTCTTACCTTGAGCGGAGTATCGCTAAGGATCTGGACCATGGCTGGCTGTTTCTTTAGAACGCCCTTCAACGCATTCAGGACGCTCTCCACGTGGTCGATGACGAAGTATAACCCTCGCTGGAACTTTATGGAGGACATCGGAACATCTCGAGGAACGTCAAGTAGAGACTGTCGAGAGTAAGAGTGAGTCGGAGGGAAGAATCGAGAGAGCAGAGTGCGAGAGATAGACAGAACGGGATCAGTTGAGCCAGCGTCAGAGAGAAGGAGAGAAGTCAGCCCAAGGAGGAAAAATGTCGTAAGAATACAGGGCAGGAGTCACCCACCTTCATCAGCTCCGCGCATGAAGTTCTTAGCTTATGTAGATGGACAAGATTCAGCGCTTTCAATATTGTTCTGAGAGAGGCCGGGGATGGAAAAAAGAGAGAGAGAGAGAGAGACGACGTATCAGATGGAGTCAGCACCGAATGGCATCCGCACTAAGTCCATATCAAGTGCTTACCCGCTGACCACCTGCTCCTCTAAGAACTGGAGGACTTCCTCAATTTCTTTATGCATTGGGCCTAGTAAGGAGACGAGTGAGGGAGAGAAAGGTTAGGAACCCTAAGCCAACTACATCGGCCTTGAGAGGAGGAAGTGGGTTAAACCTAGTAGCTGACGAGAAGGGAAGAGGGCGACGGAGAGCGGGAACTAAGAGCAAAAATAGACGAGAACGTGGGGACAGAAGAGCGAGTCCTGACCTAGTAGAATTCTTATCACTTGGGACGTGAACTTGTAAGACCCGAGAACTGCTTCCACTCGAAGGTCATCCTTCGTTAGCCGCTCGTTGAGGATACTCTCCACACGCTGAATTGGCTTGTCTTTTGTCTACAGGCAGTGAGATATTAGTAAGGAGGCGAGTAGAGGGGAGAGAAAGAAAGAGAGAGAGTATGACAGAGAGAGAGAATATGACAAAGAGAGACAAAGCGAGCATGCATATAGAGAAAGACAGCTGTGTCACACAGAATAATGAGCTCGTTATATATTGGAACAAAGAGTACGGAAGTGCTAGACAGCGTCACTCCTTGCGAGCTGCTTCAGGCGTGGCACTATCAGCCAATCGCGCCTCAAATATCTCCCTTTTTTGGACTTTTCTCTTTGTGCGGTAACGTCTTACCTTCTTCTTGTCCTGGGCAATCTTCTCGGCTATGGTGGCACACTCCACGATAATGTCAATGGACTCGTCCAGCTTCCCTGCTGAGAGGAAGGCTGGGGTGTACAGCCGCCTGTGCTCTCCCTTATCGTCGTCAATCAGATAGCTAGAAGAGAGGAACAAACCAGCGAGAGAAAGAATGGAGGAACGATCACCGCGTTGCGTTGCTAATTGTTTGCCTAACTCTTTCAACGCTATCAACACGGCCTTCCCTATACCGTCTCTCTTTGTCACCCTCGCTTCGTCCTCCCCTCTCCCTTCTTCTGCACCTTTCTCTTTCTACACTTCCTTTCTTGTTCCCCTTACCTGAGAACATTGAGCTCTCTGTTACTGATGATATCTGCCTCCCGAAGTGAGAGAAGACATCGATTCCAGGCCATTGCGAAGGAGATAGTTCTTTCGAAAGCTGAGAAGAGGATAGAGCGCAGACAAAAGGACCAGAACGAGTGAGCGCAGGAGGCAAAAAGCTCAAATAAAAGAGAGACAGGACGGATGTCATTCTATAGCACTCTGTCATTCCTCCAGTACCTGCTCCACTCAGTCCACTGACGCTCGACATGGCGCTAAAACCCGAAGACCGACGGTTGTTCCCTTGAAGTCCATTCTGAGGCGTGGCCATGGCAGAATAGGGAGCAGACTCCGCTGAAAAGAGGGACCGCAAGGTGAGGACAGACGGCGCCAGACGAGGCAAAGATATAGAGAGTCCAGAAGGAGAGACCATCGAATAAAGGATAGTAAGGAGGAAGGGTCAGTTTCTCTGCTTCCTTACATCTGTTCCCATTCTCCGCCTCCTCCGGCAGTCTCTCCAGCAAGGCTGCGTACTTGGCTGTCTCCACCACGAGAGGCTGGGGGCCTGAGGTGTAAGAAATTCGTTCGAAATGGCGAAGCGGAAGGGCAGCGTTCTCCACCACCGCGCCCTTTGTTTTCTTCTTCTTCTTCTTCTTCTTTTTCTCTTCTTCGGCAGCTTCAGCATCGTGGATGTTTGGCACCATTTTCTTGTTGAACTCTGCCGCCACGGACTTGAACGTCTGTCGAAGGATGCGGAAGGAACGAACTTCTCCAACCTGGAGAAAGTACGCATGAGAAAGGGATTGGCAAAGGAGATATACAGCTCTTTAGGCAAGGACTCTTAGGTAAGGACGGCGAACAGACGGAGAGAGAGAGACTGAATACACAGACAGATTGCCGGATAGCGAAGGGAGAGAGTTTTATGCAATGACAACTCATCACGAAGAAATGGAAAGAACAAAGAGAGAGAGACAGATTGTGTGTGTGTGTGTGTGTGAGAGAGAGAGAGAGATAAACCGCGAGCGAAAGACCGAGCGCGAGAGACAGATAGTGAGAGTGAGAAGCAAGGAAGGGAAGAGAGAGAGAGTGTAAGACAGACAGACAGAGGAAACTAGATAGCAAAACCTAAAGGAGCGCCCATGGTGCCACTAACCTTGAGGTTGAACCCTTTGATCCCTCCAACTACCACTGAGAAGATGGAGTACCAGATCTGAATGTCATACATGAAGACAACGAAGGAAGGCAGCCACAGCGCCAGGAGATAGTCAATGTTATGCAGCCCTGGAGAGAGACAGACGCGGGAAAGGTACAACTATAGTCAGCAGGGCTGTGGTCAGAGAGCCAACGATCCAGAAAATACGTAGAGCATAGCTCCACAGAGGGAGAGGAAGACGGCGAATGTACGTAGTTAAGTCATGGAAACACATTCCAACAGAGAGAAAAAAGTGAGGCAGCTGAAGCCGAGTTGGAGAGAAAGAAACCGAGAGCAAGGAAGAGAGAACGACGATCATGAGGGCCGGAGAGAGGCATGAAATTAACCTCCCAAGCTCTTGTAGAAGGAACAAAGGCTATGGACTTGAGGAGGAGACCTTACCGACAGGCAGCAGGAACCTATAGTAGGCAATGCCAAGAGAGTCTGGATAGTACCATATGAACATGGAGGCCTCTACCAAGGCCTTGATCATAAAGGTATAACTTGCGAATAGCTTCAGCGCAATCAGAGCCTGGAGTTAAGAAGAAGAGAGAGAGAGGCAGACGATTAGAAAGAGAGAGAATGAGCCCGCGGAAGGTGCGTGAGTGATTAGCGCTCGGGAATATCCGTATATATGCCCTCAATCTTACCAGCCAGAAAAACATCGTCTTCATGGACATTGAGAACGGGACTCGCATAGATTTGCCTACAAAGCCGACAGACATTCTGCTGAAGATTCTTCGCTGGAGCTCAGTGACGAAGAGGATGAGCACCAGTCCGATGCCTGGCCCCGGGATGAAGAGACAGAGATACCGTTAAAAGAGATCTTGTGGAAGAGAGGATGGGTCGAACTCAAGACCCGCTACTCGCTCTATCTACAGCTAGTGATCTACTTTGGCGATGTCTTTTTCACTCTGCTATCTCTTTTTCTCTCTTTTTCTCTCTTCTTGTTTCTCTCTCTCTGTCTCTACTTCCTTCTATATCTCCCTCTTCATACCTCCTGCGCCAACCAGCATGGCCATGTCACTGTTAGGGTTGCTGATCACTCCCTGGGCAAGGCTCACGAAAGTAGAAGAAGAATCGATGCCAATGCCGCACATGCCGCAGTTGAGATAGCCATCCCCGCTCTCTCCTATAATCTTTAACGCTCTCTCTTTCCAGGTGGGGAAGCATGTCGACTGATCATACACCTGAGCCGCTGACGTGGACTTGGAAGTCCGGTCAAACGTAGTGAAGTTGCCTTGAACCTAAGCGCCATTACATTGTTAAACGGGGTCAAAGACGAGGGAAAATAGACACGAGAGAAGGAAGAAGCTTATAAAGACGATGACGAGATCAACATAGACAACCAGAAGAAGAAAGGGCGGCGTGAGACAGTACCTGAAAGCACTTCTCAATCCTGTCCAAGTAGCAGGAGCAGCGTCCGGAAGTCTTCGTGACGCACGAATCAGCGTATCCCGAGATCTAGGGACGGGTTGAGAACGTTAGCAACATTAGCAGAGTGAGTGAAGGGGCGACATGGGCCCAAGAGTAAAGTAGGAGGAGGATGGAGCTCTCTACGTGTAGCTTCCGGCCCCTTCTTTTCGTCCCGCGTCTCCCTCTTGATTAAGTTTGCCGTTGTCTTCTGCGCTCTCTGCACTTCCTCTCTTCTTCTCACTCTTTGTTATCTAACGGCCTTACAGCGCTCACCTGTCCGAAGTCCACGACTCCGATGAGGTCATTGAAGTCTCGAGGAAGAGATGCAAATCGTCTCTTTGCCGTGGCAGATGCGTCGCCGACGGGAGACATACCTTATACAAGGCAGAGGCAATAAGAGAGGATGAAAGAGGGAGAAAGAGTCTTTGTGAGAGAGGATACCCTCCTAGTGTTGTGTGCCTATATGTTCGCCTTCTCACTTGTCCTTTCGTCTTTTTCTCTCTTGTCCCCTTCTGGATGTCCTCATAGTTCTGGGCTTCGCACTATCGCGTGTTGAACCTTCTTTCTCCTTCATTCTCTCTCTCTCTCGTGCGTCTATGTGTTCATTCGTCGGTGTATCTGACCTAAGCAAACAGCCAGCATGACAGGGTTGCAGGTCTTTGGGAACGTAGTGCTTGCAGTCTCCGCAGAGCCTTCGCGATAGAACTTGTGGCCAAGGATCTCAAGCTTCATGTTTGCTGGCGACTGCTGGAGCTTGTACAGGATCCTACAGTGGAGCAAAAGTTAGACAACGGTAGCACGAAAGAAGCAGCAGATTTGACTGTGTCTGACAGAGAGAACAATAAGGGTCCAAGCTAGGACAATGGGCAAGCGGCTGACAATAGAAGAAAGCTAGAAAGGAGGAGAGAGAGAGACACCGTAGAGGAGTTAAGAGCCAGAGAGAACAAGAAGTAACAGAACAGAAGAGTGACATACATGGCTTCAGGACAAAGTATTGTCATGTTAACGGCGAACGCAATGCACGCCAGGAAGAGCGAGCAGGAAAAGTAGAAGACACGGCGGTAAGACAGAATAGCCCGCATCCAGCTTCTGGTCTCAGTGAACGTCTTCCTTGCGACCATGGGCTTTCCCTTCTTGTCCACCTTGCTGAACGCTTCCGAGACAGTGTTCGGATCATACTTTAGGCACTTCTTCGTCCAGAAGAACTAGCAATGGGAGAAAAGAAATAGCGAAAAACAGGGCGAAGTGGGAAAAGAGAGGGAAGTTAGCTAAACAGTCGAGATCTCAATCGTCAAAGTCGTGTCCTTCGTCAACTTCTAACTCTGTCTCACTCTTTAACATTTTTCTCGCCCTCTCTGTCTCTCTCTCTCTGTCCTTTCTCGAACTTTATCTCTGCCTCTCCCTCTCCTCTGTCTCTGTCTTCGCACCCTTTCGCTTCTTCTCTCCTTCTCCTCTTATGGTTGCAGCACCGCTTTCCTCCCTGTCTAAACTCCCCGGCCTACCTCATTGAAGTCATCATAGTTCCTGATCTCGCAGTGATCCGCCCGCGCGCCCTTCTGGGTCTTCTTGTTATTGTCCTTGTTGAGCTCGTCGTATAGAGGCTTGACGATGGTAGTAAGGAATGTCCCTGCAGAGCGGACGACATTGAGAGTAAGAAACATGCAGAGATACTCGAAGCAAGTGGGAGTAGAACGAAGAGGCCCAAAATATGAGAGAGACTGCTAGCTGGACGCTAGATGTCTAGGCTCGTACCAGGCTCTGCGGGCTCGAAAGAGCGGCCACTTGATGAGATAGCTGTGGCGTTCATCTTGTGAAATAGGAAGCATAGATACCTGTTGCAAAGAGGAAGAGAGCGACAAAAGAGAGAGTCAGACAGAGAGAGAGAAAAAAGAAAGGCAGGTGGAGAGATACAAAGAGAGAGAAGAGGCGAGGGAGAACAAAGAGTTAGGGGTCACTCCAGTGCCGAGCCCCAGCTTCCCGTATTAGATAAGACATTCCCTTTCTTTTCTTGTGGGTTCGCTCTTTTCGCCTCCACCTAGAATCCGCTCTCCTCTTCTAGCTCCTTTCCCTGTCTTCTCCTTCTGACTTACTCTGGCATTTGTCTCATGTTGGCTGCCTCTCCCCATATAAGCATGAACAGAGCAATGTCCACAATGGGCTCTGGACCAAAGACGGGCTTACAGCCCAGGTGTTTGCACCACTGCTTGTAATTATCAAAGAGCTTTGTATGCAGCTGTGAGATTGCTCCCTTGAGAGGATCCTCCTCTCTCTGTCCGCCTCTTCCTCCATCTCTCTGCCTAGCTCTACCGTCCGCCGTGGAGGTTATGCCTGCGGCCGAACGAAGAGAGTCGAGATAGGCGGGTGTTTCTAGCTGATACTTCAAGTTCTGAAGGAGAAAGACGATGTGCTCTTTCTGATTCATCACGTTCTGCTCCTGGAAGCCAAAGAGACGGCTGAGAAAGTGACAGACTTCTCCGCAGACCGTTGACCTAAAGAGAAGTCATGCCCGAACAGAGGGAGAAATATTCAAAGACGAAGGCGATGTTGATGTTATGTTAGAAAAATGGCAAGACAAAGGGAGAGTGTGATCCAGACTAGCAATCGAGAGAGCAGCACACCGTCACAGCAAGCTTAAGGTTAGGGATAAGAAAGTAAACTCCATCCTTCGGAGCGCGGAGTGGGAACGCTTCCACCAAGAAGGCAGAGGTAAGAAACCGAATGTAGAGACACGAAGAGATTGGGGGAAGATGAGTGGCACAAGCTCAGACTCTTACTTATTTAGAGCTTCAATGACAGGAGCGAAGTCAGCCGGTGGGCTCCTCCAATCTAGATAGTTCAATCTCACGGCCGCGTCGCCTCTGTTCAGCATAACATTGGAAGGAGACGCAGGGTTCATAAAGTGGGTCATCTCCCTTTCGTCTCCCCCTGACCCTCCTTCTTGTTCTCCCCCTGCCGCGGGCTGCGGCATCTGCTGTTTGATCATCTTGACATAGCGCTTGATCTTCTTGTTCAACTTAGTTGCCTCCTCCTGCTCCTCCTCTGAGAACTGGATCTCCATGGCGAACTCCATTAGCTTTACAGCTGTCTTTAGGCTTTGGTCCGAAGCTAGAAGAAGCAGACAAGTAGAGTAAGTTTGTGACCATAGAGGAAGTGAGGAGAGATGACACAGGAAGTGCAGGCCAGTCAAGATGATCAATGATCAAGTGTAGGCCTGCTAAGCAATGGAATATCCTCAGAAGGCAGAGATGAGCGATATTATTGAACAAAGGCTCCGATACGAAGGCTGGACATCGGGAGACACCTGTGGAATCGCCTTGGGACTGTGCCGTGATGCCCGCATTGACAAGGCTCGTCGCCTTCGTCCATAGTGCTTTCTGGCGCTCAAGCGGGGGAAGACTGCGAGTATCTTTGATAATAGATGCTGCGGTCTCCATCTTTTATGGATTAACAGATCTCGCTGTTGTCTCTTCCGTCGACTTATCTCCGTTGAAAACGTCGGAGGCAGGTTGATACGGAGAGACAACCGTGAGGCCAGAAAGAAGGACTCAGTATTCTTCGTAGTAGTCCCTCTCTAATTTTCTTCTATAAACCTCATGAAGCTGCAATGTGTGCTCCAGAGGAAGAAAGAGGCGATGAGTGAAGCGTACTGCGCCACTCTGTCTCTCTCTCTCTCTCTCTCTTGTCGACCGAATCTGGCCTTGGACCAGTCTGCTTCCCAAGGTAGATGAGAGAATGCCTCCTAAGCCCTTTGCCTCGCCGTCTTTCTTTTCTGTTCTCTCTCTTTCTCTGGTGCCTGAGGCTCCCCGCAATCTCTCTGGCACGGAGCAGCGGAGCTGCACTTTCCGCCTCGGTACTATAAGAGTCAGCGCTGCGAAACGACAGCCCAAGAAGAGAGGAGACGGAAGAAGGCAGAAGTCTAGGTGCAGCAACAAGCCGGAACAGCCTTATAACTGTCTCACTTTCCAGTCACAGAATAAGTCGAACAGCATCTGTCTTTTTTGCTTGCTATAACCTTTCAATACAGATCTTCCCTCCCGCTACGGGGAACAGGAGTGTGAATAGAGATCAACAGCCAGAACCAGCAGACAGAGTGATTGACAGAGTGACAAAAGATGGTAAAAGACGTGTTGACAACAAGCATAGAGATGGCTGAGAAAGATAGAGGGAAGACATAAAGAAAGAGACGAAAGACTAATAATAAAATGCAAAAAGACGGGAGGATACTGCAGGAAGAGCTTTGCCTGAGAGCCAGAACAGACAGAGAGATAGAGAAAGAGAGAGAGAGAGAGAGGAGGATAGAGAGAGCTAGAGTAGAGGAGAAGATGTGAGACGAGAAACGGTGATAGAGAGACAGAGAGATGGCGAGAGAACGAGAGCGATGGAGAGAGCGGGAGAGCGACAGCGAGAGAGAGAGAGAGAAAAAAAAAAAGAGAGAGAGAGAGAGAGAGAGAGAGAGAGAGAAGGTGCAAGAGAGCGGGACCGGTGCCGTGTCATGTCTATCGAGCATCTTAGCACAAGCGCCTTGACGTTACGATTCGTAGAGAATAGGATAAGGTTTGTTCTGCCAATAGTTTCACTATAAAAGGTCAACTTCGGCGGCTTACTATTAGGTAAAGGGAAACCCTTTTCCCGTGAGGACCTTCAATATCGGACAAGGATAAGGTAATATTATGTGGACTTGTGTTGCACCGACAACGGCAAAAGAGGACAAGGCTTGGGATGGAGCAGTCTTCCTGGTCAATGACTGTGGAGGAAGTGGTGTAACCGCTGCCGCCTCCGTCCGTTATCGTCTATTTTACGTCCTGCACCCACCCATCTCGGGACCCCTAATAAATAGCTGTCGAAGGTGTTGAAGACCCACCCATCCTTGATACTGCCATCGACTCTAACGACGGCAGACAATGGCGACAATAATTGGACAGGTAAGGTTCCCCTTCTCCCAGGAAGACACGGGCATGGGACTCATGATATTGTAGTGCTCTTCAAACGACAATCCTTGGTCTTCTTGTTCACAGAACTGATGAGTGATACCCAGTCCTCCATAAATAATCATCAAGTCTCCTTGGTTTACTTCATTTTTTTGTTGATGATGAATCCTCCTCCGACTTTGCTTGGCCCCTTCGCTCACTGCTGCAGCTCATGAACATCCTGGTCATCTTTTCTCTCCATATTTCTCTTCTCCTCCAGTAAACTGGCAGAAGTAGTATGGCATGCTGCATTGGCAAGTGACAGACTTAGCAGAATGGGACCTCGTATTGGCTAAACCAGCAGTAAAACTCTACTACATCGTTCAAAGCATCTGGTGACTTTTATCTTATAGATAGCTGTACAAGACTGTCAGCCTTGTCTTGTTGTCCTTGCCACCATCTTTCTTCTCGTCACTGATGTAAATATGGCCTGATTTGCTCACGTTTTTGAAGTTCTAGGTATGGGATATGAGACGACAGGGACTTCGTTATCTCCTCCAGAACTATAGCAGAGCTTGCTGCTATTCTTCCTTTTAGAGAGAGTTCAACCACTATGCATTTATTAGCCCGATGCATGGTCGGCTTATGTATCGGGAGAGAAGATAGAGTTGATGAGAGACCAAGGCTTTAATAGCTCTTGTTGCCTCTTCTTCTTCTCTTCATCTTCTTTTCTTCTTCTTTATTAAGTAGTAGTAGTAGTTTCTTCTCTTCCCTTCTTCTTTTATTATCTAATATTGCTACATACTCTATAACTAAAAAGAAGTACATGAAGGAGAAGGAGGACGAGGAGGAGGAGGAGAAGAGAAGAAGGAGAGAAGTATGAGAAGGAGAAGAAAATTGCTAACCCTTCAACGCGTTATCCTCCACCCTCACCATCAATGTCGGAAAATAGAGAAAAATCATAGTTGAATTCTTCCGCAAGAATGATAGGAGACGGAGAGGGGAAAAAGAAGAAGAAGGGGCGTGACGCCAAGACCATCATCGACATCACGCTCAATCATGCAAGCTAGAGCGGGGGCCAACTGCTGAACAGGAATACGCCCAGAATTTGAGTTCTCTCTATAAAACGTATGCAATAGGTGTGTCTAGGAACTAAAGTCATAACACAGCAGACCATCATTATTCGGGAGGCTATTGAACATCATTTTTCTAATATCATGAGCTATCGAATGGGAAGGATGACGAGCTGAGAATGGATGTTGTTGGAGGAATCGAGACCACAGCAAGAAGAGGGTCTACATTGGCCATAACTTGAGCGATCCAGACGACAACTGTGGGTCACAAGTTGTTATTGATGAGCATTTGCAGGCTACCCAGGCTTAGAATGGAATATGTCTCTACATTAGTACAGCTTTTAGTGAGAGGAGTCCAGAAACACCACAGTTCCGCCAAGTACATGTTTTGGATACGCGTCATGCTATTCGATAAGCATTTGAATGGCAAGTAGGCATAGATACACCACACCATCCGCACAGTTAGCCTCCAAAAGCTCAAGAATGTCTTCTTCTGGCATGCGTCTCGCAAACGAAACCTCCATTATTACTGTTATCCAGTATCCATGCATGAGCATTCTAGGCCAGATGCAGCGCACGTTGAGCTATGTCTTTCCCAGCCACCAGCAGAAAGCGACTTTTGGTTACAGATAGGACAATCAGTTAGAAATAAGTCAGTGTGATTAACAAGGCTTGGCAATTTCACTTTGGTCATCGACGATCCCTCCAAAGTCAGCCGCGTCCTTAACTATTATCTGAGGACAAGTAGCAAGACAAAAGATGTGCCTTCTAGGGTGGACAGGTAAAAAGATGTGCCTTCATGTTGGACAGGTAAAAAGAAAATTGGACAGAAACCTTTCAGCACTTCTAGAACGAGATAGGAAACCCTACTATTGTTAGATCTACATAGCCAAAATGGAGCAATGGGCAGCCTTTCAGACTGTCCCTCCAAGAGGCACTGGCTTTGTTATCGCACTCCTACAGCGTACAACAACTAGACTGACCTTTCAGATGGATGATGAGAGCAAAAAGGTGATGGGAAGTATTGGTCATCTCCATCAGAGAGCATCATCACTTCAGATGGTTGTCAGTTGTCATCCGAAGAAGGTCATCCTCATCTTCTTCTGCAGAAATCAAGCTTACTTTCTTTCTTTTAACAATAACATGGTTGTTGTTGTATAAAAACGCTGGATTCCCTACCCACTGTGGACTTCGGAGCAGCCCCAAGTTTCTGCTATGCAGAGCCAGACAATGAGATTGTGAGGGAATTTTCCGTCGTCTACAAGTACTTGGAGCCTTGGGTCACATTGCGCTGAACTGTGGTGTCTGTCAGCGGGAGAGGTCGACAGCGCGTCAGCAGAGCAGTCTTCTGCAACTCTAATCGTCTCTTCCGCGTCTGCCGTACAAGCTCTCTCTCTTGTCCGACCAACTAACCAGCACCTCACTCAGCAACAACGGCTGGCTAGTGCATCTCAGCAGGTCTGGCTAGAGTAGGACTCTCCCTAAGATTGTCCGTCGTCTGGTTGGCACCAGTCCTTTAGGTACATTGTTCAAAGATGAGAGTTTACATGGATTAACAGTGCCATCAGTTTGTAGGGCTTATAGGCATTAAATCTGCCTTAAATAGTCGCTAATGGCTGGGGGGGATTATAACTTCAACTTTGGGTTTTGATGACCTGTCACCAAGGGTCGATCTTGCTTTCTTCTAAGTGTCCCCAACCAAAAGACGAAGAGGAGGATGGCGCCATGAGGAGCCCATGTGAGAGCAACTGTGAGAGCTATGAAGAGGAAAGCTGAAAGGAAGGAACAAAAGCAGCGGAGAGAACCAGAGCTGTGGGCCACTGGTCACCACCTCACACAGCTGATCCTGATTTGACACGAGAGGCGTCATTGTCTTGCTGTCTCTTGCTCTGGTCCCTTGTTCTCCCTCTCTGGTCCAGCCCTTCCTCCTCCACTTACGATAGCAGCGTCATCACAGCTTACCTGCTCCATCGTGACACGTTGTTCTTCATCATTGTGCCTCCATCTAATCCAAGCAAATGCAGGAGCCAACGAAGAACAACCTCTGCACCTGTGTAGTTGCCCAGTTGAAGTCAACCTCCACTTCCTGCTCTAAACAGGTTGAATTCAGCATCAGAAAAGACAGATATGTGATAGGGGTTACATCCTAAGCTCTTCTCAGGAATAGTCTGGAAGGGTTGAAGAAAAGTGCTGAACGCCAGCCGAAATTTTGTCCTTAAACTGGTTTTAGAGGGTTTGCTGTGAGATGGGTGGGGGGAGTTCGAGCAATCGTAACTATTATATTAGAGGGGACACGGAAGGGGTGGGTGTTTGGTAGCGTTGATAGGGTTTTGGAAGAAAAGTTCTAAGATTTATGAAAAGTCTAAGAAGCTGAGACATCCTCTCGAACACCTGTCCTAAAATAGAAGCCAGGAAAAGAAGAGCCTTCTCGAGGTATTTTGTCACGTCTGTTCGTTGAGAAAGAGTAATGGTATATGCTGGGTAAAGTGCAGCACAATGCATTCCGGGAAGCAAGATCTCTAGCAGACAGAGTAAACAGAAACTGGTATTGGGGGAAAGAGACAGAGGTAAAAAAAATAGAAAAGGAAGGAACGACAGAGGGAATAATGACAGGACTTGCTGGGTGTGGACTAGAACTTTAATGGAAGCTCCAGAAGCCATTGTTTCCTTTCCACACCAACGGCCTCTCTCTGTCTATCTCTTCCCACTCTTTCTCTCCACTTTCTCTCATAAGAATTCCCTCTCAAGAGAAGTGCTCTGAAGGAAAGGAAAGAGATAAGAGGAAGAGAAAGGGAAAGTCGTTTGTGCCTGAGAGGATGTGCATGACGCAGGGATGGAGAAGGCACAGAAGAGAGAAGCACGAAGCGACAGCAGAACTAGCAGTGGTAGGTAAATATATAAGAAAGAGAGGAGGAGGAGGAGGAGGATCAGGACAAGTGAAGCAAGGAGAGTGAGTGGAGGACAAACTGGCGAGAGAGACAGCCTCTCAGTACAAGCGACACACATCTGATCCCCAGGTGACGATGATGCATGGGCTTCCCCGCTTCCCCCCATCTCTACTGAAGAGGACGGACAGAGGGGCGGACAGAGGGACGGACAGAGGGACGGACAGGAGGGCGGATAGGGCAGGAGCTACTTCCTGCCCCGTACCTCTTGCTCTCTCCACACTTGCTCTTAGACGCGTCATCACGTTCCTCATCTCACCTTCCCTTCTCCTTCTCGCCAGGTTTCCGTTTCTTTGCTCTGATAGAGCCAGGAAGAGGTCTCACTCAAGGTATCATCTAGCTATCATATCGCTGCTCGTATGATAACACGCCTCTCTCATCCGAAAGCCCCTACTGGAAACAGGCTTATTTTCTCTCTGGCTTGTTCCCTTCTGCTCTACTGGGTCAGCACAATTAGACCCATTGATAAATAGAAGGGAAAGAAAAACCACAAGCTACCTTACAAAGTAAAGAGAAGAAGAAGAAGAAAGAATGAAGGAGCAGAGAGACTGGAAGGGAAACGCATGCTTCAGCTTCCCTCTGGCTGAACCCTTGACCCACTCTCTCTTTTCTTCCACTTCACGAGTTTCCACCTCCTGGTCATCTCCTCCCGACCCTTACTTCCATCACCTAGAGATAAAGAAGAAGGGAGAGATCTGCAAAAGATGGAGACTCCAGACGCCAAGGCCAAGGATAGAGAAGACAGCGGTGTTTATACTGGGAACACCAAAGATGTCAGGCCCAAGAAAGCACACTGCATTGGCGCAACCTGTGCCATCGTAACAGGCGCAATCTTCGTAATCATCGCCACTGTGTACATTAGCTGGTTCAACAGTGGAAACAGTGGATTCATTGGAAAGAACCTTTTGAAGCTCAACACAATCACAGAGGACAAACTTGATGCCTTTCTGAACCCTGGCAATGAGTCTGATGCAGTCCCAAAATATAAGGATCTTTATATCTTCGATGTTGAGAACCCTAAAGAGATCAGACAGGGTGAGAAGCCCAAGCTAAAAGAGAAAGGTCCATATGTATTCCAACAGTACGATCAGGGCGTAGATGGTAGCTTCAACCAGGATCAAACTGAGATTACCTATTCTTCTTATGCTTTCTACGACTTCAAGGGAGACAAGAGCTGCGCTGGATGCACTCAAGATGACCGCGTCACTACTTGGAACCCGGCGTACCTTGCGGTCATGAATGGAGCTCTTGCAGAGTCGAACTTCGCTAAGCTGCTTCTTGGTGGACTTGGAGTCTCGGACATTGATGGTGTATACACCCGTCTAAATCTTTCTTTCGTGACGCCGGAGAACTTTGCCAGCCTGGCCACGTCCTTTGCTATGGGAACTGTTAACTGCTTGGACAGTGGCAATGCCACTGCGATTGCCGCATGTGTGAGCAACCTCAAAGGCCTTCTTGGCGCCCTGACGGGGGGTCAGTTCTCCCTATTAGACCTGAGACCTGTGGTCAGCTCCCCTGCCGTGCTTGGAGAGTACACTGGAATGTTCGTGACTCGCTCTGTCTACCAGTGGGCATTTGGCTTTCCAAGCTATGTTGCTGGTATCGCAACTACTGCTTCTCATGCTGCCAACTTCTCGTATAACACCTCAGACATCACTGTCCTCGTCCGTGGAGCTAGCGGCTGTGGAGTGAACCCTTCTAATCCAGAGAAGCCTGAATGGGTGGGCATCTGTGGTCAGCCTGATGCTCTTGGCATGTACAAGTGTGATAGTTCCACCAACATGCCTCCTGATGTTTGCCAGAAGTACTGCAAGGGCTGTGTAACCTCAACCGGTGTCGTTTCTCTTACCGAGAAGAAGTTCTGTCCTGCTTTCAAGAACTTCTTGGAGAAGTCTCTGAACAATGCCACCTTGGCTGAGGCTATCGTGGGCGGCACCTGTGGACAGTGCTCTGAGAAGGTTGCAAAGGAGGGACGCTTTTCGCCCTTCTGCATGGCCCCAGTCCCTGGTATGGTTGACACCAACGACCTG